>JAUELE010055466.1:3073-37790 GCA_031471655.1 Diodora aspera
CGTTAAGATGTAGAAGAAGTTGGAACGTTGAGGGTGGTCGTCGTCGTCGTCCACAGAGACATTTTCTCGTTTTGTCATCATTTTACACTCTTTGAGATCATGAAGAGGTGCACAGCATGCATCTTAATGCGACAGGTCTGCCCATTTACATTAATATGATTCAAACTGTAAAAACTCCCAGTTATACTTAAACTTGTCATCTCTTATGTCATTTCCTGTTCTTGTGCATTCAACAGACCATGATGTTCAATCGGCCTTGACCAGGTATTACAACTCGGTCAATGACAAATTGTCCTTGAATGTTAATGACTATTGTAGAACAGGTTTCAGCTTGTGTAACGTGTCCCTGTCAGGTCGTCTTGCAAGGATTTTTATGAAACGCCCTCAGGGGACATGAATAGCATGATGACTCTCTCAGTCTAAAACCTTGACATAATATTAATGGTCCGTCGATCAGCTGCTCTTCAAAAAGTTAATTTATAAGGAAATGACATCAAATGAGAAATGTCATTGTTTTAAGATTTTTGCCCACATTGTTTGATGGGTTTTTTTCTTCATTATTACAGAGAGATTGATCTGGAGTTTAATTTTTGATTTTGTATTTCTGCAGAATTATTTGTGTTTTGCTTCTACTTCTCCTACCCCGTGGGGCTTCTAGGGAGTGTTGTGGCGTCACTTAGATAGAATAGGGCCTCAGTAAACCAATGCTTGTCGTACAAGACAACTAAAATGGGGATCTTTTGCTTTCTCTTTTTTTAATATCGATCCTGTGTTGTCCCTTTTCCTGATGTGCCTCTTGCACATTACATTGTCCTATGGCTGAAATACTGCCCCCTGCAATGTAAAAATCCATTTCACTCACTCACTCTTCTTTTCCTGAGCTTTGTCATCATGTTGGACTACTGAATGTGCTTGGAGGAAAGATTACTCTCTTACATCAGTGTTGTTTCGAGATTGACCTCTTCTATTGTAAAAGTACAATCCCGTCACACGTATTTCACATTTTTTCGGGGAAGAATTTACAGTGGAGTTAGAAGAACAAAGAAGAATTGTTGTAACATGTCCATTGGGCCTGACTTCCTCATGTACCACTTGGTGTAAGTGAAAAGTGGGAGAACTGTCTGGCTGTAGCTGGCCATGTCGTGATGAGACGGCAGTGTGAAGCAACAAGTGTTGCCCCGTGTTGTCTAGCTGGCCGAGGAGGAAGTAAGCTGTACGGCTACATGGGATGTTAGTGCGGGCAGAAACTGGTAGATAGGGAAATACAGCACAAGGCAAAAACAATGTTTCCTCCTAGAACAAGGTCAAAATAACTTGGCTTGTATTTCCAAGGCTAGAGGAAAGTCTATTAAGTTTTAATTTCCCTGTTGCTAATAGCGTCTAAGCTGCTGAGTGTAACCCATTTGGCGAGGTGTTTGAACTCTGGTCGCGAGTTAGTATCCGGAAACCCCCTCTTAGGCAGGTTTTGTAATTGTTTTTGCACTTTGGTTTTGTTGTGATAACATAATACTCCTGAAAGAATTCTTTGAAAAGTACGTAGTTTGTACAAATGACTAAATCTGAGGCAGTAGTGATCCATCTTTAATTCAATGTTGAAAACATTAAAGTTTTGGAATGATAAATGCATATGTTCATCTAACTCAAAAATGAATATCAAACTTGTTTTAAATGAAACACTAAATTCAATGATTCTAGAGAACATTTGGTTTCATTTAAAGTAATTGATGTGGTATTTTGATATAAAGATTTAACTCCTCAATGTTAACAAATAAAAATACATACAGTGGGGCAGGAGTGCAAGATTTTGCCTTGTCACGATCATTTGTAGAGCTGGTTTTTACAGGAAAGGACAACATCTCCAAAAGCAGCTTTCAAACAGAGTGACGGCTGCAGCATTTGCTTAAGGATACTTTCCAGCGGTTTGTTCAGTTCTTTCAAAGTAACAACAACAGATGCCAATGCAAGCTTCCCAATGAAGCAGTCCTCTCGGCTGGGTTTTGCTGCTGGCTGGAGGGTGAACCAGTTCAGTTTGTTTACGCCGCCACCATCAATCCCACGTACCCTTCAGGTGCCCACTGGCACGTCCTCAAAGAGGTTCTCAAGAGGATGTAACTAAAAATAGTATTCACTAATAATCCAGCATAGATTTTCTTCAATTGAAGCAAGAGGCACTTTTTCATGTTGTGACTAGTCTGGCTATTAATATACCTGTCTCTGATGCATATTTGCATCCTAATTTGATACTTTACCTAGAAGGAGCATTGTTTAATTATACATGTTATACCGTTTCTCGTCTTTCTGTCATTTTCCTGGTTTTATGTATATAAGTGTTTATTTATAACAGTCAAGGAAATATTTATGCTGTACTTCAGAAATAGAAAATTGTGGCAGTTTGGGGCCCACATTTATCAACCTTGAGTTGTTGAAGAGTGAGCTTTGAGTGTTGAATGGCCGCTGACTTATCCTGGTTGGAAATGGAAGTATTTGTAGGGCTTATCAGTTTACTTCCACGTTTGTGCTACATGTAGACTTGTTTGTCACCAGCCTGTATTCATGCCCTGTCATGTAAATTATCTCTGCTCTTGTGACTTTGACCCAGTTGAGTTGCTGGCCAAGCGTTAGGAGGACTTGGCTGCTTTTATGTAGGTTATCACAGACTTGTTTGTTCATGGACTTGCTGCATAAAGGCCAGTCACTAAAATATATCCCCTGCCACTCGCACACGAATAAAGGTACCCATAAAAGTACCGGGCTGGTGTTCATTTTCATATTTCCTGTTTCACTCCCAGTTCACAAATCCCACAAAACTTCTTCTCAAACTAATGCATTCTGAACCTGAAATTTTTCCTCCACGAAGTGTTTTATCATTGCAACCATTTTACAGAAATGTATTTTAACATTTCATGGGAATTGACTATTTTATTATTAAAGGTTGAACTTGAATTTATTATTAAATAGTAAAAGTAAAATCTAAATTTTTCTTATTCTATCTAATGTTTAATTAAAACTTTTTGAAATGAATTTGCATAAAGTAAATACATAGATGTTGTCCGAGTTGGTTGTACTACTGTTATCTCTTGTGTCAGGACCTACTGGGTGGGCAGATAAGTAACAGGGGAGATTATTTCTGACCTATGGGAGGTTAGTTAGGAAGAGGAACTAATCGTTGTTGACTTTCGAGAGTTAGTTTCCTGCTAGGTAACGGACAAGCATAAACCTGACGTAGTACGCCAGACTATCTACCTGTTTTGGCAGGTTGCCAGCTGGTAGCAATCCGCTGATAAGCCTGATATGAAGATCAACAGAGTCATGCTTGCTGTGACTTCACACACACACCACATTTCAAGTTTTAATTTGTCAGTGTTTTGATACCTTAAATAATTATTACTTTTGAATTAACATCAAACATTTTATGCATCATTGATTTTGATTTAAATTATTTATTTAGTTCAGTATCAAGATGTGATAATCAAATCTATGTAACTGATTTGTAAAGTACCATTTTAGAGCCAATCATTTATAAACGTTTTGTTGGTTTTGATTCTCAATTAGATTAGGTAGCGGTATCACTTAGATCATTGCAAAATGTTACTGTTCAAAAACAGATAAATTAATCTTTGTTTTCCCCGTTGTTTTATAATGTAAAACATGGATAAACAATGGGTTGAATTGTTAGGGTTGGATATATAAAGGCCACATCTCTAAGTAGCTCTGTATCGCGCAGCTATGAAGTGTGTTCCAGTATCTGTGACGAAAAATTGATTTTTGGTTATTTTTTCTCCCTGGTTTTCCACCTCCGGTCTATTTATATTGTGCTGTTGTATGTTTAGTACAGAGAGCTATAAATGCGTCATCAGTGTGAGGGGATTATTACAGTACATTGTGATCTTGATAAATAAAAACCAGCCGGCGGAGTCCCGGGAGTGGTGTGACGTAGGTCCATCCGGAGAAGAGGCAGCTTAATGCGTCTATCACACATGGTGCAAAGCTGCTCCTCATATGGCCTTGACATTGCTAGTTAATTGGCAATACTCTGTTAACATAATGATTATACTTAAACTGTTTGGCATATATATTTGGAATAGTAAATAATAGATTAAAAGCTAGGTGTACAATTTTGAAAGGGAATTTAGCAACAAAGGCCATGATTAAAAATACAATTAACTAGGTTCACTGTACTTTATCAGGAAGTTTTGAAAATAACGCCAAATTAAGGTATTTTATGACTAGATTGTTAAAACTGGCACTTCACATACTTTTGATACTGTGCCTTGAAAGAAAAATTACTCAAAAAGACTTGGTGATATTTTCCAACCCCCAAGGATAAAAGCAATGCATGCAGTATTGTCTTATGTGGGAAGACCACTTTGCAGATACATAGTCCTGTCTTGGAGAGAGAAAAAAAAACAATTGCTGGCCAACCAAAAACCTTCATTGTGATGACTTATTACCGAAAAACAGTGACTTTGATGTTTGCGACAATCTTGTTTTAAGGCTTTTGAACAAAATCCTGACAGTTTGAAAATGATGAATTTGGTGCTCAGTGGGATTCATGAAAATGATGAATTTGGTACTCAGTGGGTATCGTGAGTCGAGGCAGTTATTGGTTCAGTTCTTGGTTCAAATGAATCAATAACATTTATGGTATTCTTGAATTATGAGACTGATTGAACTGGCATTCAGCTTATGTGGACTTGCTTATATCTCTAATGTCAACCTCTCGGATGTACAGATGAGCTGTCGAAATGATTCTGTGCATATGGGTTGAGGAAAAATTGTGTATGGAGTTTTGGCAATTATTAATACTGCCCAGGTTGACAATGAAATGATATGCATGAATAGTGTGGTTGTTAGGAACTTTGAATTGCAATCTAATGTTTGTTATTTTGTTTCAGTGGATGCTTGTGAACAGCAGCAGAAGAATGGACGTCAGGTGGCTGCAGAGGCACTCCTCAGTATGGACTCTCCGACAAACAGCATGGAGAGCAAGACCTTTCTGCACGGGATCTTGCAGGACTCTCAACGTGAGTAGATGCTTTACTAACTGTGCTACTAGATTCCTGTAAAATTAACACAAGTGTTGTCATGCTGTGGCTGAAATACTGCCCACAGCAATATTAAACATCTCACTCGCTCATAAATTACTCTAGTGCAGAAGTTGTTTGCTATCATGTCAGCAACTAAATCATTGGGCTGACTGCACTCCACTCATATGTATTTCGAGGCAATTGAGACTAGAGAAAGTCTTGACTTGTTCCTTTATAAATTATCACTTGGGAAATAAATCCAAGTTGGGCAATCATTATGAAATATGTCGGGAACTAGCCATTTAGGTTCAGCCTGTCTGTTGTCCAGTGTGAAAGACAGTAGTTTCAGAATGCTCTTTCGGACACAACTGCTTTGGGACTTTCATCATAAACTGCAGCCTTCTTTTTCCTCTATCACAATGTCATTTGACCTGCAGTGTCAAGAAAGGGTGAAAGGAAAAGTTAAAATTACATAATTTATGGCTGCTGCCTAAATAGAGCATGTTGTATTCAGTTTACAAATCCTGTGTAAGTATCTTGCTGACATTTGTTGTGATGGACCAACTTTGTCAAAAAGATAACTTCATATGTATCAGTCATGATGCTGTATCATTGTGGTAGGCATGTGTTGTTTGCCTCGCCACTGATGTCAAGAGTTGTTCTTGTGTGGGAGGCATGACTGCAATTTAGGAATCTTTTAAAGCGTTTGTCTAGTTAGCATAACCACCATACAGTCTCCATCCAACCCCTTCCTAAAGCTGCCTTCTCTTGAGGAGTGTTGACTCTGCCTGCTTGCTAATGTTTAGTTATGGATTTGTGTGTTGAATCCATGCAAACGTTGGGATCAAACCGCTATGTGCGGCACATGGCTGTCGTTGAATGTCTAACCAAGCACTTCCTCCATAGTTTTGGTGTGAACTGGTGCAGTATGCTGTACTCGGTTCAACCAGGGAACTGAAAATACAGCTTGTCACGTGGACCCTGAGTTGGGCAAGCCAGGAAGAGCCAGCAGATTTGGTTGTTTAAATACCCGCCGTCTTCATCTTCCAATGAGAGTGTGTGAAAACATGTCCTGTACTCTCTGACACGAGCTTCCTCTTACTTTGAGTTTTGGCCATTGCACCACAAGGGCCATCTGCCCAGTGTTTGTAAACACAACAATTGATTCCATGTCTTCAAACGGATCCTAGCAAAGACCTCCTAAATGCTGAGCAGTTACATGAAATTGTTGGACGAGTATTTATGTTGATGTAATCTGCAGTAACAATTCAATAAAAAGCTAAATATCACCTCATGGGTCCAATTTAAGACCTCACGTTTGCTTAAAGATAAATTTTTAAATAATCTTTTCTCGGGGCTTTCAATTTTTGGTGCAGTATGGTTTTAAGATTTTTTAAAAAGCAACAAAAGTTGAATTGTAGTTTCACTGTGTAATAAAAATTAATAAGAAAAATTCCTTTTCAGTAAAAATGTTATATAATTATATGCTTCCAAAACTATTAACATTGCGTCAATGACGTCGTACTATATTCCATCATACAATGGATGTACGTCTTATCAGACTGCAGTACTGTGTCAGCTGTGATTTCAGAGCCCAAAAAATTTGATGCAAGTCTGTGAAGAAAGAAGATTTTCATGTCATTACTGAAATGAATTAGACTAAAACTTAGTCAATGAAATATTTATTTTTACTTGCATTGTGTGCTCCTTCACGAGACTGGCTTCTTTACCAAGCCTAGACTTGCTTATTTTAAGCTAGACTGACTTCAAACTTTATAAAAGGAAGTCCATTATCATGAAGCAGGACTAGAAGAGAATGAGAAAAGGGAAAATTATGTTAGCCGGAGACCTGGCCTTCAGTCATAAGATCATTTGAATAACTTTCTGCAAGGAATAGAGTTTATGGATATGGCCTTGTGCTGACCTGGACTATCTTTGGTTGAGTCTTGGATGGATGATGCATTTATCAATTTGTTGATGGTACCTCGGTTCAAATCTCACACTGAATCCCAAATCCTTGTTCTGTATCTACAATTTGTGTGTTTTCTTTTTCATAGCCTCCCTGCCTCCAAGCCCAGCAGACAGTGGCGTTTCCGACATCGACAGCAACTCGGATGACATCAAGATGAAAATTCATCCATCATACAGTAAGTTAACTTGTGTCTCTTCTCCTAGGCATTCAGATGGTTTTATCAGAAGCTGATAAATCATATACGTGTCAGAGAGGCAGTACATTTTGAAGTTCAGATCTTCACCAGCTTATCTGTTTTGCCATCCTCTTTGTAACAGGGGATACATCTAGTTGCACTCCATGTTAGATGTTCTGTACTTTAATGCATATCATTCTTTAATATCTTGATTTATTCTCCCCTGAGAGCGTGCCGTGTTTACAAGTCAGTCCACCAGTTATGGTTTAAATCCCTGTCAGTCTTGAGATCAACTCTTGTCATTGAGGTGACAGACAAAATTGTGGTGATAAAGCTGCAAATTCTTTTAAAAATTTATTCTCACTCTCTTTGTTTCTTAGAAGATACATTTAAAAAATAATAATTTCCAAACCTTTATTTCTTTTGTCAGACTTTATGGTGTTCACATTCGTGTTCACATCCGGTTAAATTGCATAAATTAACAATCCAGCACAACTCATTTAACAGACCCTGTGTCATGTATTTTTCAGCATTTGTCCCGAGTCCTCCAATTCCGGGTCCAAGTACGTTCATCCCACCCTATTGTCAGCCTCCTCCTGCACATCAGCCTCTCCCCGCGCACTTCAACACAGCTACACATATCGCCATGCGACCAGGTGAGCAGCCACAACAACTTCTCTCTATGGCTAATCCTAAATAGATCAAATAATGGAATATTTCATCACAATTTAGACTCACTTTGAGTCTCTTGTGTTTAGTATTCAGAAAAATGTGTAAATGATTATCAATAGTATTGAGTCTGCTTCATGATTTTCAAAATTGCTGAAACTAAGGTTTGAAAAGGAAACGTTTGGCCCAGATTGCAAGAAAAAAATCACCTGATCTGGTCTCCCGTCATAACTCGAATATTTGACTGAAGTTGCAATATGTGATGAAGCAAAATGAGTATTTTGACAGCTGTTTTTGATATAATGAAATGCATTTCTGTGTAGTTATCATCTATAGCAGAAGAATAAGCCACTTAAAATATTTCATCTGCAAGCATTGCATGACTTTCCGTTGTGGATCATAATTTCTGCATATCATTTCGTACATTTCCAATTCAAGTTCAGCGCTGGTTATTGTTTTGCGATTTTAAAGTCGTATAAAAACTGGTAAAATCAGTATATTTGATGTTTTGAGATCACTAGGCATTGCTTTTAGATGTTTCAATAACATGTCCGAAATTGGCAACATCCTGAACAGATAATTAATATTTTGTGTGGGACCAGATGTTCAGTGTTTCATTTTGTATCAAAGAAGCCAACAAGAATAGAACCTGTTACCTCCATTCTCAACAGGTTTATGCAAAAATTCACGCATTGCTGGGTGATCAGTTTTAGAAATACATGTAGGTATATTGCAGGCAGCAAGGTACACACTTTAATCCACTCTTGACTTCCAAATCGTTCATCCTGAGCAACTGTTTTAAAATGAAGAGATGTTACGGGTCTAATTAGTTTTTGTTTCTTGCACTGTCTTTGGCCTTCATTTGTAAATTGTGTGTTTGTGGACCAATGTTTCTTGATTTGGTTAGGATAGGTGATCGTTTATGGCAGGTTTGCAGATGTGTTGCATACATGTACTCTTCAAAATAGTTTTCTTCCGTCCTCATAAGGATCTTCCGACGTTGATACTCGCTTTTTTGCTTTTATGTTGCCAAGTTTTGAGCCTGGTTGGCTTAGGTTTGACAGATTCGTCCATTCTTACCACCTGTCAAACAAGACATTTATCAGGGGATGTGATGTAAACACGCAGAATCGTATTTCCGTTTCGGTTGCATGTGACAATTTGTATTGTTCAATACAATTGGACAGATGTAATATTTGTATTTATATAAATGAACTTTCATGAACTAATTAAGTTCTTATTTTTCAATTAATCTACACATCAATCATCAGCGTTTAATGCATTTTCCCAAAATTTTTAATTTGTGGTAAACATCTGTTACACTGTTCACTGTTAGTTGCCAAATGTTGTCGCTTGAATAGAGGCACAAGCTTGAACTGTGGCTGATCTTGTGGCAGCAAAAAACAAATTGTGCTAGGATTCTGCAGCCGTTTAGTTTCTCTGCAGAGGATATGCTTTCCTCCGGTGAAAAGTAAAGTCTGCCAAAAAAAACTCTGTGACCACAAAATCGCGCGGAATCCAGGAGGGTATGAAAGCTCAGCTGTTGCTGTGATTTATCTATTGAATTTAATGAAACCTTGTCTATAGAATGGAATGATTACTTAAAAAATAATGCCCCCAAAATGAATATCAGTACAAACAAGTTTAGTTTTATTCGAGTGCTTACACCACATGTCTTTTTGCTTACTAAGTGCTATTGAATGATTTGGACAAAGTAGGAAAATAAATTAAACCTTCTGAGAAAGATTAAGTGAAAAGCGTTGAAATCCAATTTCAAAACGAGTGGTTTGTGTGCAGTTGGTGTTGAAGAATGCGGAGGAAGTTGAAGTTTAGGCCTGCACTACCGCAGCATACAAAATCTGTGTATTCTTTGTCAGGTGACATCTAGGTCACATTTCCTGGACTGTTGCTACAATTACAACAATAGGTCGACCCGCCCATGAGAATTCTATAATGTCACTTAAAGCTCTGCGTTGAAGTAGGTCATCCCCGGTGTCATAGTACATGGTGTGTATTGGGTTCCATCCGACAGCCTATCTGACTGTCGTCAACAGTGGGATGAAAGGCATTTGATATGATCAGATGTGAGGATTATGTAAATGGATTACAGTATTTGTTCACTGCTGTTGAAACATCATTTCCTGGGCTCATAATAAAATAATTGTGTACAAGAGTGAAAGGGCATGTCTTTTAACAGTCTTGGTGATTGTCAAACCTTATGGGCAATATTATATATTTAGCTTCCTGAAAATATTGTTAAGCAGAAACAAATTATTCAGGGCAGCTAGAAGTGAAAAGTGAGGATGAAGATGTTTGGAAAGGAACACAAGATGTTTCCCTTCCAACCTGCATGGTTTAGCACTTGTGGCAAGCTCCGGGTTTACCTACCAATTTTTTGTTTCAGATCATGTGTATCAGTCCTCAAATCTCCTCCCCACACATGTCCAACATGCCGGTAGTGACGGTTCTCCAGGCAACACACCACCAGCATCACCCGAGCGACCCACAAATAAAAAAGGTACATAAAACCTTGATATAAGACCCTTTTTTTTTTATACGAATAGCAATTACTGGAATGAGCCACTTGAAATATGGCTAGAGAAATTAAGAGGTTGTTTCTTTTTTGAAATTTTTTAAGAGGTATTAAGCGTTCAGCTCTTTTTGGGGTGGGGGGGAAGAAGGAAAGCAACTTCTTTAAAGTGTTGTAGATAAATAAGTAATTTAATAACGTAACAAGTTTAACCTAAGCTTAGAAGTCCAGAAGAAGAGAAGAGAGCATGGCAAGGAAGAATGGATTGCCGTTCGAAGATGAAGAGGATTTGAAAGATTCAGGCCAGTACCGCATTTACCTGTGTATGTGCAGAGCTTAAGACTCATTGTGCTGCTGGGTAACGGTGCTTTTGTCGGATGATGACGGAAGCTCGCTTCGTTCAGGTGCTTGAACATATGTTTCTTTTTCAGGTCGAAAACCTAAAAATCCAGAGTACCCTCTGAGTAACCATCCAAAGAGAAAGCGTGAGGGTAACACAACATACCTGTGGGAGTTTTTGTTGTCTCTTCTCCAGAACCATGAAACATGTCCACGATATATCAAGTGGACTAACAGGGAGCGAGGCATATTCAAACTGGTGGATTCTAAAGCTGTGTCCAAGTTGTGGGGATTACACAAAAATAAACCTGATATGAACTATGAAACAATGGGTAGAGCATTGAGGTGAGTTTTAAGCTGATGATGTAAGGATTTGAATTAAATGTTCAAGGATAAAGTTGGAGCTTGTGGAAGCTTTTGCTTGTTTGAGGTACTTGCTTAATATGTAATTGTCTTGGCAAAGCATGGTTGGCGCTTAAATGGCTGCTTTTGTCTTTGTTTATAAATTTTGGGATGACAATACGTATCAGAATGTTTTTGTTACATCAGTAAATGTTGTCTTTTATTGTTATTCAGGTACTACTATGCAAGAGGAATATTAAACAAGGTGGATGGACAGAGACTTGTGTATCAGTTTGCCGAGGTTCCCAAAAATATTGTAGAGATTGACTGCCATAGTTAGTGTGTGTATCAGACAAAGATGTGTACATTTGGACTGAGTGTGACAGTATCATGCGGTGACCAGTCTCTTCCCCAGACTTACACCAGCGATGTAACCACTGTGATAGATCTCTAATTGCTCCTGACCTCACTGCTCATGCCCACCAGTGAAACAAGGTGGGCGGGAACGAGTTGGCCGGACTACCAATAGTCAAGACGTGTTGTAAAAGTACTTGGCTGTTTGAGACTGTTGGCCAGAGCAGACGGTGACTAGTGTCCTGAAGAGTTCCCCGACTGTAAAAAAGAAACTAGTGACCATGTCATTGTGACAGTGTAGAGAAGAGCTTCTAGGCAGCATGCCAGTTCTCAGGCCATGGGACTGTGATCCAGATTGACTGGAAGTGAAGAATGGCCAGAATGTCATAAAGATCGTTGATGAACTGGCAGGTTTATGTTGAGGACCTGGTCTTGTAAACAGTGGTCAGTAAACTATGTTGCAACATCACCATTAGTTTTAAAAATCATCTTCCATTCCAGTCACTTCATTGGTTTAACTCATGTAATGGGATTGCTCCCAAAAGGCCAGTAACTACCAGAAAATATTATGGTATCTCAGCCATGTGTACCGTTGATGTGTGCAAGAGTTTTGGATATTAAGCATGTAAGAAGGGTGTGTGACTTGTGTAAAAGGTGTGAAATGCAGAGTGATCTGTTGACTATGGCATACCAACCTCTATATGACGGATACTTGCAAGTGGACATTGTTCCCCCAATGTGTGATAGATAGGTACCTGCGTGACATGGGGACACAGCCTCTTTGTGATCGAGTTGTCCACTTAGCAAGGAAGAACATCTTGTTTCAATCAATGAACCTCGGCAAATGACTCTCCTATCCCTTCATTGTGTTCTATTGGAGGACGAATCAAGTGTTGATGCATTCACTTCTACTAAGTACCTGCAGCAGAAGTTTTATTGGTTTTACTTGACTTCAGTTGTATTGATTGTTAGACCAGAAGAGTGCATCCTAAGCTATCATCACAGAGAGAATGTTGGGTGGACCACCTTTTATAAAGAGATATTAGTTGTTGTCTTGTTGCATTGTTAATTATTCCAACAGATTTTATTGGTTTTCTGACACAAGGTTGTAAGAGCAGGACCAGAATGCCTCTGCTCAGTCATCCGGTTCCTGCTGTTGCAGTTTAAAGCACATTTTAGCCTTGTGACGGATGTAGAAACCCATTCTTGTTATTTTGTTTTGCATCCTTACTCTCTCATATTGCAGTGATGTTTTCAGCTGCAGTTTGCTTCCATTGTTTTGCTGTGCATTCCAAGAGAACCCAACAGCCCAGTTATTGAAAGTATATAGCTGTGTTCAGGTCCTAAGCCGCTCTAAGCAACAGTTATCATTTGAAGAGATTCGCATCTTCCTTGCAGGACCCAAAAGTGTCTGAACTTGGCAACTTAAAGACAACATAATCTTTGGTTACCAAGATCATCACATCTATTTATTGAATCAGATTTAGTGTTGGCTTTCAGGTGTAGGTAATACATGAAATGTTAAGTCTTACAAAGATAGATCTGCAAGTATGTGATTGCCCGACTTTGAATCAGGCAGATGAGAGGTGCTCAAGGTTCAAGAAATTTTCAGGAAACTAAAGCACATTTTTTGAGACAATTTGGTATCGATAGCGCTGTGATTCGCCTGCTGACGACAGTTGGCAGTTGATTGACGCTCTCCTGAGCAATGTCAAGACGTGCCTTATCCCTTGGGTGTGAGTGGCTGCTGAACTGCCCATCCGTTTTGCCAGATTATTGTACAGGTGCTGTTGCCGACTCGTATCCCAGGGGTTTAGTTTGTTTCTTTGTACAAGATGACGATATATATGCAGATTGTGTAGATATACCAGTACTTTCAAGTTTGAAATAATAAGCATAGACGCACACAATTTTGTACATGCCGTGACGACAGTGTAGTCATGTAGAGTTAACAAATCTGGAGTGATGTTTTCTTTGGTTTTGCTTGTCTAAGTTGCTTTCTCAAACTACCCAACTGTGTCATAGACACATCTTCTTGCTGTCTCAGATTGTAAATGAAAAGTTCAGAAAATGTACGAAAATATTTTTTGTAAGAAAATGTAAGTGGATTGTCTCGATTGAGTGCCTTGACATTTGAATGGGAATTCAGTACTTTTGTAATCCAGAAAAATAAATAAGCTTTCAATATTTCATTCTTGTCTCTTAAAGTGAGTCTTTTTGACAATTGTATGGATGTCCATTTGTAGCACTTCCAGAGACATTTACATAACTTGGTACCATGATTTTAATGTTAAAATTTGATTTGTAATTTAGTTTAATTTTAAGTTTCATATGCAGTAATGTTCGTGAAGTTGTAACCAAAGTAGTCAGTAATGTTCACTTATACATCAGAAAATGGTCGTACAGTGTGAAACTAAAACCTGATTTCTTGAAGTTTGTAGTCGTTAGTTTCGTGCAGACGTTTAATAGCGATCAGTATTTTTGATGCCACTACACGTTGCCAACTAACCAGATGGTGGCTGATTCATTTTGGTGTGTAATCTCCTCACAATGGGCATTATGTTGCAGCTAGCTCCACTGACTCCCTTCACTGATAGCAACACACTAATTCTCATCGGGAGGCTACACTCATACATTCTGTATCCTGAACTCATGAGTTTGACTCTCAAATACAAAAAGTGAATCTATGCTGTAAACTGCATCAAGTCACTACTGTGTCTAGAGAACAATTCTGATTCTAAAACCAACAAGACTTTTTGATCTCGCTGGTTGGTGGCATTCAGGAGTAATGCAAGACTGACATTGATGAATCCATTAAGAAAAGTTTTGTCCTGTTCATCAGTTTGGCAGCATATATCAGTTGAGGGAGTCATCTGGTCTGTTTACTCAAGGCAGGATCATGTGATCCCCGGTTATATAGTGTACAGTGCTACCTTTGTTAAGAAAGGATCTCTTTATATGTACTGGAAATTGTATATAATACCTATGATTGGTTAGATTTCTAATCAATTACATGTTATATCTGAATAAAGTAGTTGATTATTTTTGAAAAATAACACTTTGTTTTGTGGTTCTTCACCTTGTTTCAACCATGATATCAATGAGTTGAAGTGACTGAAATGTTACTAAAAGCTACTTTAAATACAAAATACCTCATTCACTCTTTAAGTAGTTTAAAGATGAGAATTGGGTCTGGGTCGTTACTCGTAGATTGTACAAATTCATCTTGATAGATGACAACACTATGCCCATCAGACATGGATTGTGACCTAGTTTCTCCCAAAACATCCAAGTAATGCCATGGCCAGCATTCCGTCCTAAACTTTGCGGAATCCCACCATCGAACACATAGAGGTACCTTTCCGCCACTGAACACATGATGGACGTCACTGGTGTATGTCGTCGTGGAAACCCACCTACCACTCTCGATTAACTTGGCTGTTGCTCTCACTCATGAGTGGAACCGAATGAATCAAGCTGACATTGTTCGACTGATCAAAAGCATCCCTCAAAGAAACATGGTTTTACCTGATACTAGTGACTTTGGCTGCAAACTGCAAATTTCTGGTCTGCTCCCAAGTCTCCTTCCTCCCCCGCACCACCTACATTTATCGACCATTCTAGAAACTAATAGATCTGATGGCCTTGCCCCAACCAGATATGATCGTATCAGTTCCATTTGCCAGTACTATACTGTGTCATTTACCAATATCCCCTACAGTTTTGTTGGAATGCTGCTTAGAGTGGTACTTGGCAAACAGAGTCACTGATACAACGACGTAAAGAAATAGACAAAGCAACTGTAGTTAGTGTTTGCACATTTTGCGTCAGCATTTTTTAACGTATTGCATTCTTGTACTTGAAAAAGTGCCTGGTTTGTTGTCGATCGTGATATACATCTCGGTCTTGCTTCACTTGTTTTTTCATCGGAGCTCTGTCAAAAAATCATCGCAATCCTACGAGACGAAGAAGCCGTTTCATGCATGATCACTAAGAGTTGAAACATTATAGAAAAAGCTAAGTACATTCCCTGTCGCTGGCAAACGTGTTTAGCAGAATGGAGAGCATCTGAAATGTTTATATTGTTGAGCTTCACCTTTTGCTTGCTGAAAAGGACAGTTGGCAGTTTGTCCTACCAAAACACATTGGACATGTTGCAACTTCACACATTACTCGCCACTAAAAAGGACATTTGCCAGTTTGTCCTACCAAACACATTGGACAAGTTGCAACATCATCCATAACTCGCCACTGAAAATGACAGTTGCCAATTTGTCCTTCCAAACACATTGGACAAGTTGCAACATCAGACATTACTCGCCACAGAAAATGACAGTTGCCAGTTTGTCTTTCCAAACGCATTTGACAAGTTGCAACCTCACACATTACTCGCCACTGAAACGAACAGTTGCCAGTTTATCCGCTGTGGTTGGTTCTTCCAAATACCTCCGACAAGTTGCAACCTCATCCATTACCCGCCACTAAAGGACAGATGGACAAGGCCACGCTGTTTGCGACATTGGTCTGAAAATATCTTTATCCTACAAACATCTAGCTATATACATGTATACATCTGGCTATATACAAGTTGCAACCTTGCACATTACGTGTTACATTGCCACTTTACACATAACTTGCCACTCACCCACCATAATGCCACGACTGAAAAGTGCTATATATCTCTCGATGTTATGTAATTTCATCTATCATTTATAGATATTATGTATTCATTAATATTAATATTAGGTGCCGACGGACTCGATAAGAATAATCTTAAACCCGTGCGACCTTGCCCTGATAAGGTTAACCTGACCTTTCGGAAAATCTTAAAAGATGTTTAAACCCTCCTTATATATATTCTTGCTAATTATTTTGTCACCCCCATGAATTTGGAGTAGTGATGAAATAAAATATTTTTGTAAATGCACCAAAAGATTTAGTAAATCAAGGACGAACAATAATAAGGTACATTCCAATCTACAAGATGAAAGACCCATTAAGTATTGTTGCCATGAAACTGTTACCATGGCAATTTAGAACCTCAGGCGGTAACAACATTAATGAGCATAAGTATATATATATTTTCTATGTCGGCTGTGATTGGATATTGGAGACCACACGTTGAGAATCCTTTTCAAAACTGCTTGGTGCCGGAAGTATTCCGGATTTAGTTTTTTTCCCGGATATTAGAATATTGTACATTTGCATCTATAAAATAGGACAGCTTGGGGATAGAACCCAAGCCTGAACACGAAATCTATTTACATTTCATAACACGCCTTGCACACACAAGCTGCCCTGAAGGTAGTTTTATATAAATATTTTTAAAATGATTGAATGTATACAATAAACATGCGCACGGATTTTCATGTAGGTTGAAATAAGTTTTCGCGTATGAATAATGTTTTGTACAAACTATACCTGTATCAGAAATATATACCGCTTACAATAAGACACCAAATTTTCAATTTGTGGAATGTAATTCCAAAACTTTTGTTTTTTTAAGGTTTGCGGATTTTTGAATTTCGGAAAAAGGATTGTCAACCTGTGTAAATCAATGCAATGAAACACATTCCGACGTGAAAATATAGTTTCAAACAATCATGACAACGTTCTTTACAGCATAATATGTAAAGGCCTACCAAAAACACAATTTGTATTACAAAAGCAAACGTGTGCAATCACGAGCGAAATCGAAACTATTGCTACACATGCATTGTTTTTCTAGTTGCCATTCTATAAATAATTATATTGCTACCTTATATCCAGATTGAAAATTTATTCCTATGTTTGGTCGTATAAAAAAACTTAGATCTTGTCAATTCTGAAGATACAATATTTTCTTAAGGTTTTGAGCGACGGGAAACTGAACGTTCATTCAAATCTAATCAAATCCCATCCGTACGGCTCGGAGGTATGGGGTTGCTGCTTGTTTTGTTTGGTATGGTTATTTATATGCGTTTTGCTTTTATTGGGGGGTCTCAAATCTCCTTAAATCCACTATGTACTTTTTTAGGCAAAAACCCGACCCCCAACCCTCGACTGTGCCCGTAAGATATAAAGATATATTGTTAAAAGATGTATAAAGATACAAACATAGATAGATGCAAAAGACGCCTCACTCGGGGAATCCATTGTATTCAAGTTATCAACAAAGAAGTCTTTACCAAGTTTATGATGATAACATTACATATTTATAGTTTGGCTGCATAGCAAACTCAAGTTATAACAACTTTACCATACAAGTTAAAATTATTTTAATATGTATTGTCTCTTTTCATAGACGGGTTGGAAAGGGGGCAGGCGAAGAAGAAGGCGTATGTCTCATTAAACTCGGACAGGCATTAGGAAAAACTTGTTCATATTTTCAATGATATTTCAAAGACAGGTAAGTGCGAAAAATAGCCTGAACACGCCAAATACAACATATATACTGCAGTCTGAAGATGCGAGTGTATATAACCCCAGAACCTTCATTAGAATTTACACACACCCAATAAGCGGATCCAATGGGGGAGGGGGTGCGCACCCCCCCCCATTTTAAAGCTAAATTGTATGTAACAGTGCATTAACTTGGGGATCATTTCAGTCTGCATCCAGGTTTTTCACCAAAGCGCATCAGCGCCCCCCTTTCCAAAGTCCTGAATTCGTCTAAATGCACTTCAGCCCAGCCCCAAATCTTTTATCTGGTCTTGGTTTTAGAACAGTAAAATTTGACTGTTTTAACTAGCTTGTGAATAAGCATTTGCGTTAGTGAGACAGAAGAATCATTGATTTTCCGTGTTTACAAGTTCAAATGGTTTGTAGACATAATTGATGACACACCGATGTCTTTAACCAAAGGTTAAGATAAATAACCCCGAGCTGACAGTGAACATTGCTGATGTCATTCGGCCAACCATTTGCAGATGTTCATGCATGCATACTGATCGTATATCTTCATTGCCATGGGTTTCAACAAGATGGTGTATAGTGTCATGAACTGAACGTTAAACAAACTGTATATAGATTTTTGAGCCGTCCAAATAACACCAATGGTGTAAACGTTTTCTCTGATCAAATATATCGAACAAATTGCTGAAAATCTCAATGCTCGTCAATGAACAGATGTGAGACCGATTGTGGAAGAATACGTATACTGTTTGCATCCCAGGTGAACTAACAAGAGTGCATAGCCCCTCTGACAACTTCAAACAAAGTACACTGTCCACCTTGCCCCTTTACTTTAGGGTATTGATCAGTTTTACGTCCGAACCTTCCGAGTTCACGCCGGACTAAGCTCGGGCCAATCGGTACCTCTCGACAATATTCGTATGGAAATCAGAAACTTCAACGCCTTTCCTGCCTTGCGATGCTTTTGGGTTGTTTAACGGAATAAGCCGAACCTTTTCGTATGTCGACAAAAGATGTCGTCTGCACTCAAGTTGACTTAAACTTGTTCGGGTTACAGAGTTCTATCGATCTCAAAGCAAGGCGGTTGTGAATTAGCCCTGCTTTTATGTAAATATACTTGTGCTTTCTGAAACTACGTTGACCAGCGGTCGGCAGCATCCCAGTGATCCCGGATTGAACTGCGATTGATGTTTGATCTGAAGAGCGTTAAAACTGTGGAGTTGGGTCAAAACTTAACAAAACTGGTATTAAAAAATATATACTTGCACAGCTACAGATAAGCTTATATGGACATTGTATACGTAGGTCTACCCCTTAATTTTTCAAGATAATTATTAATTGTGTATTCATAGTTTAAATTGGATAACAATTTTTGTAGACGGAACATTTTGTAATTTGCTTTTTTAAAAGTTTTGCATACGTGTGGATTCTACATGCCAGAAATATACTTTGAGTCATCTTGAACGAATAAGTGATCTGCCAGATCCAACTTAAATTAAAACTTAAATTAAATCTCCCTGGAATCATGTATCTGGTCATGATATCAACAGGTAACATCAATTAAGTAAATATTCTACGTTTATTTGAACCAGCCAACGCTGACGATGATACGCACTTGATTTAACTGATCATCTTGAAATGTAGTATACGACGAATTGTTATCAATAACTGAGAAGGCCTATACCATTTTTGTTTGCTTTTTCTGTATGCAAAAGTTTTCTAACATAATAACGTTTTTAGCATAATTATTGTGGGCTTACCTGTAGCACCGTACTTGTGCAAAAATGTGAATTAAAACTGGATTTCGTAAACGTTCACTTTGTTGTTACTTCGCACTGACAAAGTGTTCTTTAAAATATAAGGAAAATCATGTTATTATGACGTATGCTGACTGCCAAACCTTTCTTAAGTATAAGTTGATCAGCCATGCCAATTAATATATGCTTTCGAATTGATTTATGTTGTCTTTTTCCGAAACGAAACGGGACAACATTAATGCCAGTCTACATGTTAACAAATTAAAACATTCAAATATTCTAGTTCTGGTAGTGTCGCATCACACTTTCAAAAAATTGCCCGCTCAAATCGTCTAACCTTTTATAACGTTGCAGTTACTTAAATGTATTATATTACCAGACTTTTGTCTAGGATTAAATAATCTTTCTTCTGTTCAGTTTCTTTTATACTCCTACGTTGTTAAACGAAGTGCGTCACCACAGAGTATACGGCGCCATTAAGCAATTTTAACGAAAGCAGTTGCGACGTGCTTAAGGTTAAACGTTAATTTATCAGTATTGTATCGGAGTTAGTCAAACCTACACTTTGTCAGAGAACGCTCGACGAATAACTTCAAACCGATCCATCATAAAACTTTTGGGACAAAGATTTAAGAATTTAAAACGTTTTCAGAAACCTTTTGCAGACTTGTTTGTCGTTTAATCCAGTGGTTCAGACATTTCCTCGAGTTCTTCTGGAACTATTCTGGGTTACATAGAACATCGCGTATGTTTTGGGAGATTGTTCTGGACCTACGCCTTAATTTGCGCAAAGATACATGCATATTAAAACTGAGGCAGAATATATACATTTCTTTTCCCTTAGAGAGCGACCAATTTTAATGGCTGGAAGAGTCTTTGAAATATTCAGTGACAGTTTAGGAAATGATCAAATACAACATAATTTGTTTTATTGGGATTACATTTCCTTGAAAAATAGCTAGTCTGCTACTGTTGCGGTTCCCGGATGACTCAACCTCAACAGTAGCAGAATAGCTGCTTGTGTAGAGAATATTTTCCCAAATATTACGAAATATGTTGTAAGAGACTTCTGTTGCAAACTTTTTTTTTTATCTCATTGTATGAGAGAATCTATTTTTTTTCTTAGAGAAATTTCCGAGAAACTATTCATTTTGTAAAGATCAATTTTTTAGGGTACGTTCTGCTTCTTGTGTGCTTACGGGAAAATAAAACGCTAAGATTAAGGATAATAAAAAAGTTTTCATGATGCATTTCTTAATTAGAAAATGAAAAATGCAGGAAATATATATTTTCTATTATTTTTTTGTTTACTCTTGACTCATGCAATCTATTATTTTCTCCAAACTTGCCTGCATTTTGTTTTGTTTAGAATCTTCCGACCCAGCCCCCTCCAAATCAAATCGTCGCTCCCCTGATGCCCAAGCAGAGAAGAGTGTCGAAGATAAGATGATGTTTACTTTTCTATGCCTTGATTCAGGGCGTTGACAAAGCTTTTAGACGTGCCTTTAGTTTCTTGGTACAGTTCAGCCCAATCTTGGTTTATTTCACAATTCTATCAGATCAACTCTCCAAATGTAAACTATTCAAAGAAGTTTAGGGTCAAACATAGTTTATTAACAAACCGTGCATCCGAAATACACACGATAACATGTTGGCACACATGCCACATGCTAAAGGGTGCATGTTTAAAGTGACAATCATGATCGTGCAAATGCTCAATGTGCCGATACATCATGAATTTCAGATTTTGAGTACATTTTCACGTGATGCAAATTTTCCTAAAATTCAATAACCTTCAGTATTAAATTTTCACCTGACCTTTAAGGTAATTGGTAAATTTTCAGTAGTAACAATATTGTCTGAAAACACCCTTTCCCAAAAATGTTCATATAATATGGTTAGTTTCCGCAAACCTTCAATCCGAATCGATTATATCAGTTTATGCTAATATCAGGTTTGACCCTTAAATTCTTTTCAGCAGTATATAACGTCAGCATACTTGTGATACGAGCTCTCCACTGATAACGAATGAGATACTTACATCTGAAAATCATTCACTCATTATTAATTATAATCTGAAATTCCACAGGGAAAAAATCATTAGTTGATTATTTATTATTTAAAAAAAATATTTTATTCACAGAATCCCTGTTACATTATGCTTCAGGTAAGACCAGGAGAACATTCCCCGAATAACAACAACAAATGATTAATTAGCAAGATTCTCGTGTTTTTGGACTAGAAATCCGGTACACCATTTACTCTTCAAAAAGTTATAATAGTCATCTTAATGCCTGTATGCTGAAAAGGTTGTGTGTTTTTTAATTCAATGCAAGTATGAGTCAGGTGAAAAATAAACATTAAACCGGTTTAACTTTCATCGAGTGCTGTGAAGAGATTAGAAAAAAAACTGCTTACTTGTAAATGTTTATTACAACATTGAACAGTTCTACATAGCTGACCAATCACATTGTTGGAAGCAAAATTGCTTCTTCTTATTGGATAACATTTCGAGGACATGTAGGTTTTTATGCTGACATTTAAGTTTACAAAGCAAGACGATCATGTAGAGCAATAACAGGCCGATGTATAGAAAGGCAATATCTATTTTCGTAGAGCTTTATGTTTACGACTATCACAAGTCCTTAAGCCAGTGACATTTGTGAAAGGATTTTACCTTGAAAAACAAACAAACAAAGCAATTCTAGTCTTCATGTTTAGTCATGCACGTGTGTAGGTCAAGGGCATGACTGGTAGTGCATAGATGGATAGACAGACAGGCGGATCGAGAAATGCTAAATGGATTGTAGATAGACGGAGATATGGATGGTAAATACCCCAAAAATCAGATGGATAGAAAGATACTGGATACATGATAGACGACTAAAGAGATGGTAGATATATGACAGACGAATAGAGCGATGTTATATACATGATGGACGAATAGAGAGATGTTATATACATGATGGACGAATAGAGAGATGTTATATACATGATAGACGACTAAAGAGATGGTAGATATATGACAGACGAATTAAGCGATGATAGATAGATGATAGACGAATAAAGCGATGATAGATAGATGATAGACGAATAGAGCGATGATAGATAGATGATAGACGAATAGAGCGATGATAGATATATGGCAGACGAATAGAGCGATGTTATATACATGATGGACGAATAGAGAGATGTTATATTATATAAGATAGACGAATAAAGAGATGTAAGTACATAGATAGATTATAGACGAATAGAGCGATGTTATATACATGATGGACGAATAGAGAGATGTTATATATATGATAGACGGATAAAGAGATGTTAGTACATGATAGACGAAAAAAGGGAGATGGTAGATAGATGATGTATTTACAGAGCGCTTAGCTCCGCCCAACTGGGTACATGCTCAAAGCGCTGACATAAAATGATTTTAGACTAAAAACCAATAACGAATTCGAATTAATGATGAAATAAACGATACGGTTCTGGTGACGATACGAGCAGCCTTATTCCGAATCTGTTTAAGTCTCACTCGCTGCGTTTGTGCGATTCACCCAGCAAACTATTGCAATAATCCAGGCGTGAGAGTATCAAGGACCCAGCCAATGCTGTAGCTGCTTCCTCTGTTATGAGATGTCGGATGGAACCAATGTTCTTCAGGTTAAAATGACATATCTAGCAGATATTATCGATATGTTGAGTCATGTTCAGGCTAGAAGCTAAGACAATTCATAGGTTCTTGACAGCTGGAGAAACTTCAATGACACAGTCACCAATAACAAATTGCTCAGTGAGACACTTTTGCATTCGTTTGGGTGGACCAAAGATTATGAATTCCGTTTTGTCATCGTTCAACTTCAGGATGTTTGAGTTCGACTAGTGTGCAACCTTGTCCAAACATGATTCCATCTTAATCTTAGCTTCTCGTTGTTTGCTTGGTGACTCAAAACTAAAGCAATCCTTCAACTGGATGTCATCAGTATATAAATGATGAGTAATCTGTTGCGAGGATATGAGTTTGCCCAGTGGTCCTGTGTACAACGTAAAGAGAATAGGCCCTAAGACCGATCCTTGTGGTACACCACACTCTAGTTTTGATCGGTCTGATGATGTTGCACCAATCTGTACTGATTGTGTCCTTTGGGTAACATATGACAGACACCACTTCAACACACCTCCCTGAATCCCGTATTCAGTATTCAGACGTTCTAACAACTTGTGATGATCCACTGTGTCGAAAGCGGCGGAAAGGTCGAGTAACACTAACATTCCAAGGTCACCAGAATCAACAGATGTTCTTATGTCACTCACTACACAGTTTAATGCTGTCTCGGTGCTGTGAGAGCATCTATACGCAGATTGATATTTATCTATCAAATTGTTTCTGTTCAAGTGATCCAACAATTGTATTTTCACTACCTTTTCCAAAATCTTTGAGATAAATGGAAGGTTTGATACCGGTCGATAGTTTTTGAGCGTGTTGTAGTCCAACGATGCTTTTTTCAACAGTGGTTTCAAAACTGCATGCTTAAAACACAGAGGAACCATTCCTGAGACGAGACTGCAATTGACAATCTTTGTGATAACAGGAAGTAGGATGTCAAGAAATCTGAGAAGAAATGAAGTTGGAACAGGGTCAAGAACACATGATGTTGGCTTTGAAGACACTATGATTTTTCTGACATCTTCTTTCGACACCTCCTTGAAACTTGTCAACAGTGGACCTGTGTAGGAGTCGTATGATTGATCTTCATACGCATTTCCTCTGTTCATTTTACAGAACATTTAACAGTAAAACTCAGTTACTTATTTACCTATCATTAGGACTGTGGACTATTATGTGTAGTTTATAACACCGACCCTTCAATAGTTGGGCTGAGTATATAAACTCGCTATACAATACTTTCTATTGTCATTAGATACATACATGTTGACAACAGAGATGACAGATTATGAAGACCTGTCTCTGCACTGTTTTGATGCTACGTCTATTTCGCGTTGAGATTGATTGCTCAGTCTATAAGTTTGTCGAAATATCGTAATATCAATATGCATTATAACTTACCAGTTAGTGGACGTGTATATACAAATACATACAAGCGAGCTGTCCTCACATACCTGGGGAAGGCTGTAGCTGTCACGTATAATGTGAACCTATGACTTCATACCTGGCTTCACATGAAGCATAACTACATTCACAGGGGCCCTCTGTTACCCCGTTATGAGCTGAATACAATATGTCACACAACACATAAAGATATTTTACCTTTTGATCTGGGCGGAATGTGATCAACTGACACCTATTATATTACCTGTTCTGTTCGCGTCAGCCACTTTCACCTTTGCTGTGTGTAGTTAACACCTATATAATTGTTTAATTTGTCCGCGAAATGAGATACTTGGGTCACTAGATAAATTTGACAGCCTGTGAAATGCCAAACGTGTAACAGTTAATTCATGCACGTTGTATTTAAAGTTGCTCATGAAGCTACACACATATCTCATATCATTAAATAGACTGCATCTTCTCTAACATCAAATAAGAGCTTGATGGAACTTCAATGATTATATTAATATTGTTTATTTGTTTTAAAACTATAACGTACTTTCACACAACTCTCTACCTGTAAACTAGATATGGATGTTCCGGAATTTATTTAGCAAAGAGTAAAGTCATGGCTGCACCTAAATATAGGTCCAAGAGGTTTTAATCTCGCCCACCATGATATTTAGCTTCAGAAATAAGCTTAATCTACCAAAATACCCAACTTACGTTTATGATACTAAATAAAATAAAATCAGAAATAAAATCAGAAAAGGAAGCCAGAGATATTTCTAATTTCTGGAGCAGAGCATATCTAGACTTGCTACATTTTTAACTAGACTGGCTACAGGATGAAATACTGTTTCTGGGGTTTGTGAGTATAGCTGCTGGTATTGCGAGTATGTATTCCCAAGTCTCTATATCATGTATATTCCACAATACATTTCAGGGACAGCGAGACTGGCCGAGAATGTTTCCGTGTTGAACAAAATGTATACAAAGCCATCAAAGAAAAACTAGCAACTCTCATGCAAGTGGCAATAATATCAGGCCAACTCATTACCTCACTGTAAGATTCGGTCGAGCGGTAGCGAGTGACTGTACACTTCTACAATTTACATTCATGTATGCATCGGGAGGCACACTTAATACGAATTGAAATTGAAAGCCGAAATGTATTGGTTTTGTCTTGTAATTTCAAGATAACATCTCGAAATTTTATTCAAACAAATTTTGCTTTTAAAAATACAAAGGGTGCAAGTGAATACAGCCCAGTATGCCCTGTAGCAGTAGTTACATGACTTGAGAGCTGCAGCTGGCATCATTTACAATTCCACACCGATACACATCGTCGCTTGCTTGACGAGTATTGCTGTTTTGTATGAATAATATCGCATTGTCTAGATCTAATGCCATAAGGGTAATGTGACAGATCATTCATTCAAATTTCTCTCTCTCTCTCTCTCTCTCTCTCTCTCTCTCTCTCCACCACATTCCAGAATTTGGCTGTTACCCGAGGAATGTAGTGACAAACACTGTCCCACATCATCTGCCACATGTGACCCAAAGGTCAGCTCAGAGCCGCGAACCCTCGGTCGGTTGGAATGTAAGCGTTCGGATTGAGAGTACCTACTGTGAAAAGAATCCAGACCGTATCACTGGATAAGCGAGACAGTATGGGTTTGTGAATGCCAGAGATTTTACTGGATTTTCATAATAGAAGTATGAAAAAAATAAACGGTCCTATAAGACCTTGTACCGTGACAGGTTCGAGGCCTGCCCGAGTAGTGCCCAGCTTGCTGTCGTTCAGCCTGCAGTTGATGCTTTCGTAGCAGTGATATAGGTGAAGGATCGCTGAAAGCACTTAACTGCCAATTTAAAGTCGCCGGACAGGGAAGGAAAGAGATTTTACAGACGCATCGCTGTTTACAGCTGGAGACGTTTTTTCGAACACAAATAGCATAAATTGTATAGATTGGACATTAAAAAAAGGTTCGCTTAAATAAATAACGCTGCATGCCCACTGTCCTGGCAGATTAAGACGAATTCAGTTTGCAATTTTGTCACATATGCTGTCGTTTCAAACTGCTAGCTGTACCTACTCATATGCAAGCTTGCAACCTATGTTATAGATTGACTGACGCTCTATGGAGTTTATTAATGAATAGTTGAATATAAATAATGACATCTCACAGGGTTGTGTTGAATGCTGGCCGAATCTTGAAATTGATCGAGGAATTTTGTCGAAAACATCAATAAAAACGTTGTTGCTGATTTGCTGCAGATTAATCATGGTTTTCAATGTGTATTGTACTGTATTCACAATAACCGAACAAAGTAATCTATAGAAGATTACTCTGAAAGTTTGCGAATGATAACACAACACACACACCCACCCATGGGGTGAAAACAAAAATAACTGAAATTTTCATGTAACAAAACATGTGACATTAATAGTAATTATGTTATTAATTATATGTTGTTGTTTTGTTATGGAAAAACATGGAATGTGACCATGTATTGAATTTTAAAGAAAAAACGTTGAAACGTTCAGTCATTCTTCATGAAGCTTATTTTGTTGTGAGGTCGCAATAACAGAGACGTAGTGTCCCAAAAGTAGGAAATAACCAACAATACATCAATACGTTTAAGGAGGTTCACATGTCTAAAAGAAAAACATCTAAAACTGATTCTGCAATTAAAAAAAAACCCCACCTGGGTTGTCCATGCCGGTTTTTGTATACGTAGCGCCAACTGGTGACGGGGTGTCAAAACCCTCTATTTAATTTAAAATCTCTGAAATCGAAACTTTGAATTCTTTTTGTCATTACATTTAATTTATATAGAGCGGTCAAGACTAAAGCATATTGGTCAAATGGTAAATATACATTTTCATAAGGGGACATAACTCTTGGTAATGTTTAACCTTTCTGCGAACTTGTTGATTAGAGCTATCAACAACTACACTAGTTCTTGTATTATCAGATACACACCACAACTTATTGGAATACATATTATAAATAACATAAAATAACAGAAATACAATAAATTTAATGTTTAATAGAGGAGTTAATTTAAGCAAAGTAGCATTAGCGGCGAGAATTGTATTAACTGTTTTGGTTCTTGTCGGAATGTAAACTTCTCCTAGTAGTAGTAGTAGTAGTAGTAGTAGAAGTACATCTAGAACATTTGTGTCAAAGAAAATAGGACTGTGGCGACAACAACCACCCCAAGGGTGGAAAACGAATGTCCTGTAATTCGACAATAAAGAATTGTTATTATTGCTATTATTGTGACCTAAGTTAAATTACAATGAAATTACCCGCGTTCCGGAAATATTCCATGTGTTTTTCTCTGTATAGCATGATACTTTCAGTGGTTTTAAGTGCTTAAAATCTTAAATATGGCATATGCAATACCGTACATTTTCATTTTTCATTCACTAAATAAAGCTCACAAACTTTGTTAAATAGCATGATTACTTGTTCATGGAAGCTGATAATGTACTGCAGTACGAGAGCGACCATTTGCTTTGGGGGGAGGGGAGAGAAGAGTTTTCTCTTGAACCTTTACTCAGTACCAACTAAGTTAAATTTGGTTAAATAAAATTTCAGGAAGACTTTGTATCGTAAGAGAAGGATGCCACTTTTTGACTTAAGCTTTGTTAAGTCACGTTGCCCGCAAGCCTCGTCTTATTCCTGGGAGATTTGGTATTTCTGAGCTTGTGTCGATACAACCGTGATGGGGAGGTAGCTCATGACTGGTCTTCTTGGACGGTTGGGAATAACACCGATGCTCAACGTGTAAACTTTAGAAAACAACTTCAGGCTTTAAAAAGTAATTGGAATTTGGATCTTCCTTCTGACGGTTAGACAGAGTAATTCAAGAGAGAATGTTTGGACGTGCAGCAGTTACAACAGCTTCACACACAGCATAATGCACCTAGTAACTGTATGCGTCACTCAACCGCTAAATATCAGATAAAAATACCAGTTGAATACCAGTATCATATTTCACGAGCGTCTATTCTATAAAACGCCTTTGACAAGAAACAGCGTAAATAAGCGTATTGACCGTACAAGCAGTACACATGCTTAGTGTCTCTGTGATGAGTTAGTTTAGTGTCCGCGCGTGCAGTTACTGCGGATTATACAAAGCCCGATAATTTGTGATGGTTCTGACCCCTGCCAATGAAATCACGCCGTGAATAGGAGACGTGTCAAATATTTGCATTTTAGCCAATTCACTCTATTATCAATTAACTCGAGCCGTCGGCTATATCAATTACATGATTGCACAAACACAGAAAACCAAAGCATTTATCCAATATTTAGGTATTTAACCCTTGGCAAGTGATTTCTAGTCTGTGTAAAATTTTCGAATTGACTTGGGTTTCATTTAAACCATGTCTTGATTCAACCCGCACAGTGCACGCACGTTCGTTCAACTTACTAACCATGATTTTTTTTTTAAATATGCACAAGCATTTCGAGTGTATTCGGCCGTATATGGGTTAAACTAAACACTTTAATAGTGTCTCTCTCCCTCTCAGAGCCCACAGACAGAACGACTTGTGACCATGTCAGCTTTTACATCGCTGGATCTTGCTGCATTTAAAGTTTAATGGCAGCAAATATCTCTCAGAGTTTGAAGAACATACGAAGATGTTTTGAAATGTGAGGGCGAGACTGAATGCAGCATATCTTTTCCATCAGTTTCCTGGGAAAATTTATAAAATGTCTCATACTTTGACGGCGTACAGTGTGAACAGAAAGACAGAAGGCCATCTTAGAGAAGAGGAGAGAAAACTGGACAAACAACAGTTGCAGATGTTGGCCAGAATTGGGCGCCAAAAGACTGAACTGTTTGACATCCTGATACATCTGAATGTACGAACTCCATGTTGGCATACATCCTCCCGCTCGGATCAGGTCACGCTCAGCAGAATCACGCTTGATAAAAAGGAGAGGCCAAAGTCTCTGAATTTTCCTCTTGGAACCACACGTCGACAACACAGACTCCATCTGGTTACTCCTGTTATTGATGTTCAGGGAACTGACGCGTTTTGTCAACTTGAAGAGGATTTGGAAACGCGTAAGAAATTACAGGCCAACTCACGCACCAGACATCTGCTCATGAAGACTGCCAGCATTTGGCGAGGTCTAGAAACGGCAACTTTACGGACTCATGGAGCGAAGGGATTTGACCAAAAGTCAGAATTCGTTAATAGAAGACTTAAAACATCTTCAGAAATAAATAACAAAGAGACCTTGCCTGGACAACTCATGCGATCAAAGACGTCGTTAGGATTAGGAGTTTCAGGAATGAAGTCAAGCCGTCTCACATCTGGCAAATTCGAGTCAACTGCCGTCATTAAACCCTCGATTCTGAATAAGAACCACATGAAATGTGCACTGGGAACTCCGGATTCTCGCAGACATATTCCAGATCCCCTCGCAACCCGGCATGTAAGCATCGCGAACACAGCAAAGAGTTCAAAGGATGAGTCTGGTGATGAGCTTGAGCAAGACCAGGTTTGTATTGTTCAAAAGAAGAATTCTTCTGAAAGAAATGAAACGAAAAGCGTTTTGTATCAAAACACTATCCACGATGAACTGGGATATGAGACAAAGGCAGGTAACAAAACTGAAGAAGATAAACTGCTTCAGAGGGCGTGTGAAAATTTGGTGTATTTCAATTTAGGCTGCTGGCGGGAGAGGGTCCGAGGCGCCGTTAGGACGGAAATGCCACCAGCGCGCAGGTCATTGCTGCGGGATCATATTCGTCCGAGAGGAATTCCGGGTTTTGCAAAGGTTGTAGCTCATAGACTTCGGAAAAATATTTCATAACGATTTCTACACGGACTATCTGTGTGAACAATTGGCACGTGACAATTGCAAACACATCTCATTTCAACAGGCTGTAGATTTGCCAATTTTTTAAGAGAGTGTAATAATACATTTACACTTTAACTGAAATCAACTCAATTATTTATTCTGTTTCTGGCAGTGGTGTTATATTTCTCATGTCGTCACCAGCCTGCTCGGTGCAGGATCTTCTGTTGCACAGACACGGTCGAGGATATCACAGACACGGTCGAGGATATCACAGACACGGTCGAGGATATCACAGACACGGCCGAGGATATCACAGACACGGTCGAGGATATCACAGACACGGTCGAGGATATCACAGACACGGTCGAGGATATCACAGACACGGTCGAGGATATCACTGAACTACATCGTTATCCTCAACAGACTGGAAATAAAATCGGCAGAAAATCCTATCCAGTAAGTGTCAGCGGCATAATCCGTTTACAGTTCAAATTTTCTTCTCCTCATCGTAATCCAAGTTGGGACCGCATACGTAAATATATATAAAAGTATTGGAGCATCCCACTTCAAGATCTCAAATCCAGCAATGTTATATACCCTATGAAGTTTTAGAAACTTTCGAGTTTTCACGACGAAGAACACGTATGGAGCATTTCTGGTACGGGCCAACCTCAAGTTGAGTAAATTTATATATGCGAGCTTAATCACCTCACAAAACACCACGCTTATTGAATGAGAAGAAAGCATTCTACGACATGGTCCTCTATGAGATTACACACCAGCTGATTAACTAACAAAGCTGCATTAATACAAATCTGATTTGCAGGCAGATCGTTGCAGTGTCACAAGCTATTGGTAATATATTCTACCAACCGGGACCATGTAACTGAACGAAGCGAAATAAGCTCTGAAGATTTCACTACGGATTTATTAGACACAATGCGGATTAGTTGAGAGAGGCAAGTTTCATAACAATGTTCATAGCTCGGAAGGTTTTCTGACAACTTCATTCAGAAAAGCTTAATTTGACATAAAGGCTTGTGTAAGTTGGTCGCTGCTATACCAACGGTGTTCTAGGGAAGGGAGACTGGTTTTCGAGTTGTGATTTAAACAACGCTATTTATTTACAAGCAAAAGCTGAGACGATCAAGAGTGGACTAGTAACACAAATTGTCAGGACCTGATGGTTCGAAAGAGATGAATGGACAAAGAAAACGTGTCTCTTTTTTCCTGTGGCAGACGACTTGTTGTGACCTCTTGAATTGATTCAGGCAAATGTGAAAACCCTGAAATATCGCAGACAGCAACACTTCTCTCCCTGAAGAAAAATGTTCTTATTTGGACGACCTCCCAAACCAGTGCACTTGTGATAATCAATTTCTTCACAAAAAGGCTGGTTTATTAAATCTAGGACCTGTTCGTAGTTTAGCCTGAGTGTGTATAATTCGTTTCCCGCAGGATAGACTGGGAACCTCATCAGTGCACAAGTACGTGAATCTATACAAGTGTGGGAGAGACAAATACTATGATCCGTAGTTCTCTAGATCTATGTGTTACACAAGCTGTATCTAGAATATTAATCACAATATTTAACCAAAGGTTTCCTCGTTCCGCTTTCTGTGTGACTTGACAAAATCTGCATTGTTAGTGAACCCATTGGAAACACCTGTTGGCTTCGGACACTTGAAAATAGTATTGTGTGGAGATGTTGAGTGTTTTTCTAGTTATATCAGTTATCTGGAACTGGAACCGATCAAAGAATGTCAAGATATAATCACTGTGTGGTCAATAGTGGAAAATATATTTTCTGGAGTCTTATTTTAAATTTAGAGTCAGTGACAAAATATTGTACTAAATTGTGTCCAGTCATTGTCATATGTAAAGTATCAAGTATTTTGTAATATATAGGAAATATTTAGGAAGCCAGGTTTTAAGCCGATTGGACGGATTGCTCCCATTGGGACCCGTACCTAAGATGGCCCGCGCTTGAGCTGTTTTTCTGCTTCTACTGGGGGGCTCTGTCCTGTTTAGCATCTAACTGGACCCTGCGCTGGCGCTGGGACCCCTTTCCGTTTTTTGCTTGGATTTTGTGTCCTATTTTACTTCCAACTGGGCCTGCTAAAACAGCTCCAATTGGGTCCTGATATTTATGGTTCATGGCACCATTTCATGTAATTAGTGTCTTCTGAACTACCTGTGATATTTCCCCCCAGACTTGAGAGACCATGACATAGAGAGGGGGAATGGCTTTGTCAGGAGTCAAGTACTTCAACGCTGTGTCCTCCAGCAAGCGGTTTCTTGTCCATCAGTACGCCGAGGAGAAGAAGATCAAGCTGTTACAGAAGAGAATGATGTGTCGCGTGTGGAAGGAAAAGGAAGAGTTACTGAATGAGTTTATTCAGATCAACGTGAAGACTCCGACTGAGTGCAACTATACGCGGCATATTGAGCTCAAACAGATGGCAGTGGATCCTCGTCTTGTCTTACCGCTAGACACGAGGACGAGGTCTATGAAGCACCAGACAGTTATCGTCCCTGTCATAACTATTGACGGCAGGAGCGCCACCCTCTACCCAAAAAAGGGCGCCAAACATGGCCGCAATGTTGCTCTCAGCTCAAAGGTTTACGAGAGAATGCATAAGGCCAAGACCATTTCTACAACACTGGAGTCGATTTCGAAAGAACATAAACGTAAGAAGGTACCTGAGAACAACGAAGCGAGTGCTTGTAGTGAGATGCGCGTCAGTTTTTCACAAACTCCACACACGAGATTTCCTAAGATCGAGACGCCATGCACACAAGACAACCCTGAGAGAGACAAGAAACACCGAGGTGTGTTTATAACCAAAGAACGGCGCACTAAATCAGCCCCTGTTATTGCAATCGTAGACTAACTGCAATCTCTTCAATTTCTTTTTTCTCTCTCGTTTATATGTATCTGCAAGTGAGTATACATGTATTAAACAGAGCCTTATGTTTCCTCAGCCGAATTTCTGTATCAGCTTCCCTACACTTGCAGTTTTTATAGACTTTCCAAATCGTAAGTAAAAAAACCCACGGCAGATTATTGCTAGTCAAGAGACAGGTCAGCAGCCGTTTGTGTGGAAGAAACTTAGTTGATTTGTGTTTTGATGTTTCAAGAAAATAAAATGTTTCGGACAAACTTGACAATCTGTTAACCACTCAGATTATTGTCTGAAGAGGGATTATTTTGATCGGATATGGTTTTTGTGGAGAAAACATACAAAACTAACCCTATTCCTAACCCTAAATTAACCCTAACCCTAAAAGACACTGAACACGAGTAGCATCCCAAATTTGACGGTTCTCTAGGCGGGGCTCTTATCACTTCATACGCGTATAGTTTGACTAATTCGAATTTCAGATGAGAATTTCAAATGAAAATTCATGTATTATTTGCCTATACCCTTATTCAGAATATAAGTCTGTCTGTATATATTTATGTCTGTCTGTCAGTTTGACTAATGCTCAAAATATTTGTGTGTGGTTCCAAAAGGTATTTCAAGTAGTGGGAACACGAGTCAAACATATCTATTGCTGAAATTGGTAAATTCCATTTTTAATCGATCACCTTTTCTGGTAAGCCTTACACTCTGCTTCAGTGCAGTTTGGTTTACGCGGGGTGGGGGTGAGGATGGTGTTCTAGATAATGTAATTTGTTACTAATACTGTCATACTGGGCTAGTTGTAAATGAAACAAACACAGATAACGTAGCAAGTAGAATAATAGTGTTTTGATTTGCAAAGCGAGTGATTAGGTGAGAAGATTAGGTAGGCCTATTTGAAAACAAAACAAGTTCACCTTTAGCCTTCAGTCACGAGTTGTTTCTTGACTGGAAAATTTAAAAACATCCAGCAACCACCCACATGTAGTTCTAAGATACAGGAAAACGGTATTCTTTATTCATAAGTTGTGCAATTTGCATTTGCCGCGAGACTTGAACGAGTTCCCAAACGAAAAGAAAACAGTGTTTACTTAATTTGGATCTATTAGACGGGTTGAACGAGTGACTTTCAGACGGGCGCCGGGCTGAACGAGTGACTATCAGGCGGGCGCTGAGCTGAACGAGTGACTATTAGGCAGGCGCTGGGTTGAACGAGTGACTAACAGACGGGCGCTGGGCTGAACGCGTGACTATCAGGCGGGCGCTGGGTTGAACGAGTGACTATCAGACGGGCGCCGGGCTGTACGAGTGACTATCAGGCGGGCGCTGGGCTGAACGAGAGACAAACAGACGGGCGCTGGGCTGAACG
>JAUELE010055467.1:0-25308 GCA_031471655.1 Diodora aspera
GTAATAATTTGTAGCGCCTTGAGCATGTACAAGTACATGGATATGTGCGCATGATAAATACTCATTATTATTATTATTAAATCACACGGTAGATTAAGTTCATATATTCCGCCTGATTCTTGCCGAACTCTATACCATATTTGCAATCGGAACCTCTTTGCGTGAGACTAGTCATCCGAATGCTGTTTTCCGTCGTCTGCTCCAAATGCAATTTGATTGGATAAAATTCATGAAGTAAGCTACACGAAAACCTAAACGTGACGATTAGGTAAAATAGTGTTCGTTTTCGAAAATTGAACCCCACTGTAATCTATGGTAGATACAATTTACCGTAAAAATTGAAATGTGGTGAACATAAGATACGCTTGGCCAGAGTGGCAATGCTTTGACAACGCATGTTTGACAGGTAGCAGAGTTCGGCAGATGACGTCAAAGGTTCGGCAAATAAGACGTCCTGTTGACAGCGACTTGTCCAAGGTGGACTTGGCTAGGCTACTCACAATATAAACGTAACGATGAGATAAAAACTTTGTCTACCGATCCCTCGGGGTAAATGGTGATATGTACCCTGTGTGACAGCACATGTACGCCTCGCCTGACGGCTCAGGGTACATGAACTTTCATAGGGGTACATCACACCATTTACCCCTGGAGATCGGTAGACAGCTTATAATATGTACCTTCGTTCTCATATTTCTTTTCATCAGTGTACTTCTGCTTCATGTCGTGTTGTAGAACATCAAGATACCGTGGACCAAGTTTCTGACATCTCGTCCAGTTCTTGCTTTGTTTGTAACCCACGCATTAGCGGCTTATGGACAACTCATGCTGTTCACCCAAATACCAACCTACCTTTACGAGATACAGAAGCTGGATATGAAGTCAGTAAGTCAGCACATCTACCATATTACACTTCCTACATATAATTCTGTCATTGGTTTCGCTGTTATTGCTTAGCCATTTGACTTTTGGGGGAAAGGATGTGTAGAAGGTTTTTCGTTTGCAAACTATTCTTTATCTCATGGTAGGAGACAATCGGGTTTTTTTTCTGAGATAATTGTCGACAAACTATTTATTTATAAATACAATTTTTATTCAGGGTACTTTTGCTTTTTAATAGTAACAGGAACATAGAATGTGGTTAAGTGGGGACGTGTAGGGTCAGTTAGAATGCTTGCATCTGATGGACGCCAAACACATGTCATGAATATATTTCATATTATACACATATTGGGTTTTTTTAAAAAGGCATGGATATATTTCACCTCCCCCCACCCCCCTCCCCCACCCCCAACACCATCTGAGAGGGACGATCTACAGATTCGGGCAAAAGTGTTTTCCCAGCAGCCATAATTGAGTTGGACGTGGTAGTAATCTAGTACACTATTTAAACCAGTGAAAGAATTCCTAGTACAACGCAGTTCAAGGACACTAATGTGTTAAATATTGATATAAAGAAGTCACACCCTTAGCTGGCAGCTTGTGTCTTTCAGAACGGCCTATACTCCATGATTCCTCAAATATCCATGGCTATATTGACAGTCGTGAGCGGAAACATATCCGACTGTCTCATCGGTCGCAAAATACTGTCTACAGGAGCAACAAGAAAAACCATCAACACTGTTGGTTCGTATTTATTACGTTACTGATTTGATGGAATTGAGTGTTGTACCAAAAGTGAAAATGGCTCACAATATTTGTTTGCGGTAAACAAAAACAATGTTGTTGCTTGGATGTTATAAACTGCTCGAATACTTGTTCTAATTGTCGTTGCGTTTGTCACGATGTTCGTACATGGTGATTATGATGATGATGATGATAATCATGATTATTATTGCGATACTGTTGCTGTTGATGCTGTGGAGAACGATGATGTCGACGTTGATGATTCGTTGTAGCATCAGAGTTGTACCGTAGTTTTAATAACAGCAGTGCATTTTGATTTGAAGAAATTCATTCATAGATACCGCGCTATAAAAGAATTGTCCATTATTATTATATCATTGCAGGAAGCATACTCCCGGGGGCTTTCCTTGTGGGTCTTGCGCACACCGGAAGTAATGATCATGTGATGGCGGTTACACTTCTTAGCCTAGCTCTCGGCTTTGTGGGGTTTGGATTATGCGGCCATTCCATCAATTACGGTGACATAGCGCCGCAGTTTGCAGGAGCTTTAACAGGAATTGGCAACACATTTGCTGCAATGTCAGGAATAATTGCGCCTAACGTTGTATCAGCCTTGACATCGAACGTAAGTGTTACCAAAACTAAACGTAATAATTATTGTTACCAAAACTAAACGTAAGCGTTACCAAAACTGCACGTAAGCGCTACCAAAACTAAACGTGAGCGTTACCAAAACTAAACGTAAGCGTTTAGTAGAAATAATTGTTAACGCAAAACGTAACCCTACCGTTCAAGTGCCCCGTCTCCCAACTACTTGATAACTTTACGATTATACATATATTCATTATACAATTATACTCCTACATATACCTGTACACATTTAGATTGGATTCTTTTCTACGAAAACAATTTGAATAAAGTGGTAACCATATTCGTTCCCAGTTCATTTTTAAAAGTATGGATAATTGTGCATAATTACACTACACATTGTCTTCAACGTATTCTTATGTATGCACATGTATTTTTTGACACGCCAATCATATCGAATAAACAAAACGTGAAAAGGGGAGATAAGTGTGTGATTGGAACTATTCCTTTCTCCTGAAATCTTGAGATGCGGCAGAGCATCTATGAACCTATTTTTCAACTGTATTTCAGGGCACAAAGAGCGAATGGCAGATAGCCTTCTACGTTGGAGCAATAATCTTTTTGATTGAAGCGGTCGTTTTTGATCTCTTTGGGTCGGGGGAACTTCAACCATGGGCAACACCGCCGGAAACTGAAGAAGAAATTACTGCATTGTCGAGTGTCCAAGGATCAAAAGTGTCTGAAAACAATGAATCGGTCCAGGATGTTGTAGCAGCCTGAGTATATCGGAGTTGGACGTTGATTTGAAGGACGTAACGGTTCATCTCTCGGGATTATGTCTGTGGAGTCACATAAAACCAAGAAGTTAACACAGTCAGAATTGCATCAGCTACAGGTAGTCGGACGTGCTAGGAGATTTCAAGGTTCATTCAACAATGATTACATAGAAAACTGTCAACCAACGATAAGTATATCATGGGAAATGCATGCATCTAGCAGAATCAGATAATAAAAATAAGATACAGGGTCTTAAGAAAAGACTGGCGTGGCCGAACAACAATCTGGGTACACACAGTTCCTATTCGACATTTCTCAGTGACTGGCTGATTGGTGATTTTATAATGAAATTGATTGTGAACTTAGTTGCTGCTGCAAAGACGTCTTCAAACCAAAACTGTTAATGCTTGTGTGAAATGCGGGCCAATTCCCCCCATCAAAACGACACTGGTCAAGGTTGAAGCAACGGTAAAATCCTTATATATGTTTGCTTCATTGAAGACGTTTAATGACGAATATGTCTAAACAATTGATGTGGAATTCGATATTATTATTATTATTATTATTATATACACATTGTTCTGGTACATTTATCAACGCATCACAACTGTTATTCACACGAAATCTATCTGTCTGTATGCGTCGATACTGTCCTTGTATAAATCTAACTATTCCTGATTAAATATGCATATATGTATACGTAAATGAAAAGAGGAATAAAGATAATATTATTTTATTGAAGTTGGATACATGGTCAAACCCAATAGTATACTTTTCAAAAATCAGCATTGGGAACTATCAATATGCGTTTAAATATGTACATACCACAACGGATCCACTCAATATGCAACGAGGTTGTTGCTTGGCACCTCATGAAAGACCACGACTTCCTTGTGAGAGTCCCCGGATCTTAAAAGGCAAAGTGAATGTATTCCGAATTTAAAACATGTTCGTAAGCCATCGGAAACGTTGAACTTGCAAAAATCTGGAAAGCAATCTTGACACATTCGAGTTTTCCTTGGTCAAGGAACATCTTATGTGATCACGGAAGCAAGACCTGTCTCAGTCTGGCGCAAAGCTAATAAAAGAACAAAATGGTTTGGAGACTACTTTATGAAAAGATAACTCTGAATTGCTTGTTGATCTGCACCTTCGCGTGATAATATTTGAGGAAAGCGATGCTATTAAATAAATGTTATACCTCTACAACACCATACAGACGTAACAGATAAGCACGTTTACGTTAACAATTACCATCCGAACAGATTACATCAATGGAATTTCAACGGAACTGTTTGGTCGTATCACTTCTAAACGAGCGCCACGAATTAGCTTCACAGTGACTGGGAACGCATTTGGAAATCAACGGTACATTCTTAAGAAAGCAATCAGGGAAAGGTTCGGAATGACAAAAGAACTTTCTACGAGTAAGCTCTCCTACGATTCTTTGACATGAATCGGCGGATGAAGCTCCGAGGCATTACACCCGGAGTCCTCCTGTTTGCAGCTAAAATACCTACAAGAACTACATTAAGTATGTTTATGAAATATTATCAGTTAATTAAAAATGGGGTAAATATTACAGTTTATTACTAACACAGCTGAAAGTCATTAATAACTACTTGCATATATATTTGGCAACAGTATGTTTCCAAACATTATATTCGTGAATGAAGGTATCGTTGTCATGGAGACAGACTTGGCATGTGTTGTCAGTAGTTCACAGTATCCCTGCTGTGGAATCATGTCAGAGCCAAGGGCGCATAACCCTCTGAGCTCAGATTAGATATATGGGCGCGGGGTTGGCGCACTGGACTCAAAACCAAAAGGTTCCTAGTTCGAATTCCGCCCGGGTTACTGTCGTATTTCCTGGAGAGGGGAGCCCCCTGTAACCACCGTGACGATATAGTTGAAACAATTGACTGAAAGTCACGTTAAAAACAAATAAACAAATAAACAATTAGATATATGGTTTTATTGAACGAGGCACACATTTTTAAAACGTATGATTTACAGTTTATGTCATTTATTTCACATCTATATCACCAGAGCTATTTTGCGTTCTGGTCGACGTATCCGGACTTGATAACATTGTGTAACAATAGTTGATCAGGTAACAACGGAAAAACCCGCAATTTCCAAAAAGCATTGATAGTAAATTAACAACCCACTGAAGCTGCCTTAAAATGATTTCATTGAGTTTATGTCATTATTCTAAGGCTAAAGGTTGAATATGTGTTCCCGAACGTGAAATAGACCTGGTGCTATCTTGAGAAATAACTGTAAATCATACATTGTAGAAGTGTATGCCGAATTTAAAAAAATCGAATTCCCTTCGTCCGGGCACAAAAATATGATTTATTTTCTACTGTCGAACCGACATTTTGAATCTTTCGCTTTTTCGAAGAATGTTCCGTCGATTTCTCAACGCTTTCCGAATATAAACCGAATGCATTTATTTGATAGTGAAACGTTTCCGAATGTATGTACTTGCAAGGGAAACATTTTCAAAGGTTTGCAACTATTTTCAAGATTCTGTCGAACATTTCGGAATGCTTTTTTTATTAGTTTGCCGCCTGGAGGTCCTAAAATAAATTAGAATACTCGAGTGCCTGCAAAACAGACAAACATAAATGGTCTTTTGTTTATGTATTAGTCGCGGTGTGTATGTAATTCTATATACATGTACATGTATTTAATGGTTCCAAATGTCGTTTTCTTTAAAAAGAATACTGAGTTTGACTACATTGTACGTACCCAAATTTAACTTAATGGGCTATGCTTTCTTATACAATCACCAAGCAACGTCTAACTCCATGACTTCTAGATAAACACAATCTTATACATGGCACTGATAAGGCCGAGTACGTCACATGGTTGTTAAATTTATAGATAATATAGTAACATTTCGGTAACGCCCTTTCTTATTCAAGATTTCACATAAAATGAAGGCAATAATGTATGTAGTGTTATGGACATGGTGGACGTGTACAAACAATATTGTTTCACAATACAAATCAACAAATCAACACCATCACAGGAGCACGGGTTTACTGAGCGCAAACGCTGAGGAGATTCGCACAGAAAACTCTGTACAAGACAAAGGACAAGGTAACCTGTCTACGACAGATTCTGACACAAGTTCGTCATATCAAGCCGTGCTTTACCAAAACAGGAACCAGCTCTGTTTTCCTACTCGTGACTTTTTTCCTAAAGGTAACTCCTCCCGGGAATTCGTCAAGCTCATCTACCCTGTAATTCATCTTCATGCTACCCAGGGCGGAACTAAGCTTTTAACAGCGATCTCGCATATCGTACAGAACATTACAGACTCGGACGTTAACATGTTTTCCCACCTATTGTCAATGCTTTACAGCAACAGGGGAACGAACACTTCTCAGCACGGTGGAGTGGCAAATGTTCTTGGCTTTTTGAAGTGGGTTAGAAGTGTTCTTGCAACTCCACCACTAAACCAAATTGTGGTTTCACAACTTCCTACACCATTCAACTCGACTCAGAGATTTAACAAACTCACATATTTCATGACGTCATCGAAAGGGAGGGAAATGTTACGACAAATGCTTGGAAAGACAACCGCGGACAAAATTGTCAGTTACATACGGGTTATGTCCTCCCTGGTGAAAACAAATGGACGTTCCCTTGGAAGTTCTGCAATTCAAAGACTCACAGCTTTCGTACAACATAACATGACTTGCCCGACATCAGAACGTGAGTAACCTTGAAATGTCATCTGTATCTAGAGTCATAAACATGCCAACGAAATATAATGATGTTAGATATATTTTACTTTTTAATTATAACACGTTATTCAAAACATGTTCTACGGAATAAGGAGACAAAGTAATTGGCGATTATTTGGATCCGAGAGAATTGTAAAGGGGTACTTGTGAATACGTTTGCAACTTTGGTTAAATGTACTGTAGATAGTCTCTATAATAGAGTCTCGCTGTAGGCTACTTATGAATTATCTGTTACAGCCTTGATATCCAACACCACACGTCAACATCTTGTTCTCCTAAAAGCTGACCTGGGACAACCTTGTGGTCACGCTAGGTGCGTTGACAAACTGAGTGCATGCTTGGAAGAGACGCCTGGGTTCAGTCGATGCGTGTGTCTTCCTGGGTATATCACTTCTACAACAGGAGAGTGTGTCACAGGTAGGGATAGTTCTCGTTTTTGTTCCTCGTCGTCGTAGCAGTAGTAGTATTAGAGGTAGGTTTCCTCTGTAGTTAAGCGGTACATGTAGCAGGTCCTTCTCAAAGTCCAGGACATACATGACTCCGCCACCGGTCCGTCATACACCCTGAAATTACTGCTATTCACGACGATCGTCTCAGTGAAGCGGCCAATCATGTGGCGTGTCTCTCTTAACACTCGGCGAAGTAAAGACGTTATGTGTTTAAATTGGTCAAGAGTTACAACGAATGCGACATTTCATTGGTTGTCTGAATTTAGCAGATTTGGATTTTCCATACACACAAAACGACTATGGTGAATAGGAATACATCCAGGGTATATGATGGGCAATTGGCGGAGTCTCTTATACCCTGGATTTCGAGGATGGTAGCTGGTATAAGGTCAGTTGGTTGACTGAATGATTTGCTGTTGTGAAACGTGCATGCTGCGACTGCTACTAAAGAACTTATTCGAATATCAGATGCCCAAATAGGCCAACTCAGGCGGCCCGACATTGACACATACATGTAGGTGGGAGTTAGTAGCGGTCCGACGCTGTGCCGACACCGAATACATGAGCGGTCAGACATCCGCATGCCGCTGGTGGGAGTAAGTAGCGGTCGGACGTCGTGCCAACACCAAATTCTTGAGCGGTCGGACATCCGCTGGTTGGATTCATTACGTTACATAAAATGTTATTAGTTTCATTCTGTTGGTTGTAACTGATCATAGCCAACACAGAAAATACTATTGAAACGGTCGACCATTTTGTGACTAGTGGCAGTTTGCCGTCAGAGGACCGATCGCGGCCCGCTGGTCAAACCACCGTCGGAACGCTGGTGAACTGGCTGTGGGCCGCTGTCGGCATGACCAATATGTGCTGTCTGTGTTGAGCATCTCTGTCAAGTATTCATTTAAGTAATTTAAGAAATGCAAAGTCAAAGTAATTGAGATTAATATACCGTATAGGATGATTCGCTTAGTTCCAATATTTAGTATTCATTCACCGGAAAATAAGGCACTCGACATCGTCATGACTGGTTGTATTTCAGTGCTGAAAAAACTAATATCCAAAGACAATGCTGAATTCGTCCTCAACGCTGACACTAGGCCCGGTGATATTGGTGGGTATAGTCAGGAACTACTATGTAATATATTTTCGAAATGAAATATTGCTACTTGCTTTAAATTATATATACAATGCAAAGACCTTGGTTTAGATATACTTTATACATTCTACGTCTAACGGGACTATTAACTTATCTTATTTATATGCAGTATTATTTTAGACTGGTATGCGTCATGGAGATAATGCAAAGACTCAGATCAGAACCTGAAGAGATATAACGTTATGGAAACTGTATTGGTATCCACTAAGTATAAATATGGTATATGAGTCCGTCAAATAAATCGTTGGCGTGATGCATGACAGGTTACCATTCACTCCAGAAACGAAGCACTGAAAAGGAGATAAAATGAATGACACAGCTCCGAGTGGTATACAGTAGCTGAAAAATGTTCGAACGCCATGCTAATTTTGGTCATTTGCTTTGTTCTACAACACCTGTTTCAGTTGGATCTCTGCTCCGAGCGTCCCTGTCCGGCATTACAAGATCACATTCTAATATGACAGTTGAGATCTTCCCTCCCGACGCCGGAGTTTCAGCTATCGTCACTGCCGATGACATCATCATGATGTTAATGGGTACATCCAGAGACCTCCAGCCTAATATACTCCTGTATGTGAAACTGGTCATAGAACAAAGTGTTATTCACCAAACCATTCCGGTATATTTTCATATCCGTAAATTAACAAAGCTTCAGGCCATCTTCCTTGACGGCTCTCTAAACGGCACACAAGTGACCTCCATTACTTTCGACGGTGAAATACCTTTTATGTCCAACTTTACAATAACCAACAGTTATCCACCTAAACTCAGCGAGATGCTCTTCAGTGTCAAACGAAATGGAGACATCTTCTTGAAAAGGGAAGTCAATCTATTTGAACTCAGTGGTTCGCATTTTACTGTATCATTCGAAATGTTCTTTCAGATAAATTCCACTTTTCATTATGCCCATAATTCCACCACTGTCGCTAATGTTAGCGTGCTGATCATCAAGAAATGGTCTAATTTCTCCATGCCAGAGAACACAGTCCACACTCCGATTCTTCAACACATGTTAAGGCCAAGGTTTCACTCCAACTTCAGAGCTAAGCCAAAGGATCAGGATTCCCGTTTTGACTATACAAATAATACCGTGATGCTCCGCAAAGGATTTGATTATGAGGACATTTATGAAAGACATGTTGTTGTGTCTTACACGGTGTCCACCAAAGACAAAGACTTGTACACCACGTGCTCAGTTTTGATAAATGTGGAGGACATGGACGACGAACCACCAATGTTTACTCAGACAGATCTTCGTGTTATCATCCCAGAACACACTCCTGAGAGCAGTACAGTTGGTCTGATCCCAGTAAGGGATCCCGATACTCCCATCTCTCGTCTCATATTTACATTACACGGTCCAGCAAATCATTTCTTTACAGTTGGACCCAATGGTGAACTGATCACAAAAACATCCATAGAAGGATATAAAATTGCAGGACTATCGAACATGTCTGTATCTGATGGGATCAACAGATCTCTTCGCGAACTGAAAATTAATCTTAATATAAGCAGCTGTCGGAATACACTTATCAGTCTCAATAAGACATTCAATGCCACTATTCCAGAAAACTCACCTTCTCATACTTTTGTTAAGTCAGTGTATGAGGCATCTTTGAGGAATTACCGTTTACAAGAAAATCAGGACGCTTTCACGATCAATGTCAGCACTGTAAGTATCTTGATATCTCTGTGCCAATAAAATAGTCAACTAACCATTGCAAGTGAAGCCTATGTAGATCCATATACCTATTTGTGATTTTTAAAATATGCTCAAAATGCAACCATTTTCCTGTTTCACCTTGAGTATTCGATGATACTTTGGATTATGAATATTGAGAATTAATTGAGCCACAGAGTACAGTAGAGATCTTACTTCAATTTGGTCACTTTTGAGTTATGCTAACATTAATAGCTCTAAACATATAATCTAATGTGTGCAATAGAGGGCTGAAGGTTATTTTAGTTGACTATTGGTGGAAATAGTTTTCTTTTCTTCTCTATGAGGCTGTGGCCTTGAATGCATAATCAAGAAGAAAGTAATTGCTGGTTTGCTGCCTTCTCTTACAAACTGTAACAGTTTAATTTCGGAAATTAGTGAAACCGGAGTTAGACCACTTTTGTACTGAGGAACTCGACTGGACTGTATTTCAGGGACTTGTCCATTCAGCCAGAACACTAGACCGGGAGAACGCAAACGAATCCTTGACAAGGCTGACTGTACTGGCTGAGGAAACATCGACATGCAGGCTGGTTGTAAGTAGACAGAACCGTATAAATGCGTGTATATATTGGCATTCATTCATACTAAAAATCATACATTTAAAAATGAAAAGACCTGAATTTAAGGATTTCGTTGACAAATTCGATGGATTACCACAGCTGACTGAAAGTCGGATGTATTTTGGAAATATTTCTGACGTATTGCATTTTTTTCTTTAAAAACATAACGGTATACGTTCTCCTACCTCATAGACGTACGTATTAAATAAAAATGCTAAAATCGATACAAATGATCCTAGATTGGAAGTGAAAGCACTGGACAAGTTTAATTCAGACCTTGAGGATAACGTTTATTGTTGTGAACATAAAGATCTCAAGTATCAATGTAGCACTGAAGAACGATTTATATTTCAGAGAGTAGGAACATTATACGTTTATTTGAGTGATGTGAATGACAATGGGCCGCAGTTTCCTTCCAAAGCTTACGTTATCAGTGTCAGTGAGGATGCTCCAGTGAACACCTTGTTGGTATGTAAACCAAAACCCTGGCATGTTTGGGAACACAAAAGTGCTGTGTAGAACATTGATAGTTATGTCAATGAAAATATTGTTGCTATGCAGAGTCCTTCAAGCTGATTCAGGTAACACTTTCAGGATGGATGCAGTTAGTGATCCTGGGTAAAGGAGTAGACTAGAGGAATGTAGGAAACAAAGTAACAGGAAAAAACGAAACAGGAAAAAAGTAACAATTGATCAAAAGTAACACTTGATAATAGTTTGACTTGTTTATATGATAGATGGAGCGACTGTGGATAAGGTCAGTTAGTCCGATAGCTTGATTTGATTGAATTGTTTGAACAGTTAGCTCATGAGTGTCGGCGAAGACATCAACACATTATATTTTAAGACGTCTGAGCTGATGATCAATTGGGTAGGTCAACTACCAAGTTAAGGTTACGACCTATAGCTACAACAACATCCAAAATGTACATTAGTGTAGTGCTAGTATAATGTCCAAATGAAGTACAGTGCTTGAAAAGTGTCTTTTCCTGGCAAAAACAGTTCCTTTTTTCCTTTTCGTCTTTTCATTTTACTTTTTCTCCGAGCAGCAGTGTCGACACCGTACTAGTATATGTATTCGCTTGTTGTGTATCCTGACTTTATATTACTCTGCAGTGTTGTGAGTTCTATTTCTTTTAAGTTTAACATGTTATAAATAGTAATGCACAATCGACCACCAGGCATGTACCAACATAGATTTTAAAATAATAAAAATAAAGTAGATGTACAGTTGCCATTGCATTACTGAGGGAAACTGCATACCAAGCCATGTTTACCACATGCATCCATATACTTATTTGACCCAAAATGTTCAGTTAACTAACGGTGTTTAGCGAACCCCTGTTGTCTCTTTTGACAATTGGGAACCCCTTGGATTGTACCATCGACCATTTTCTGGACCCCTTGGATAGATTGTCTATTTGCATGATAATGATGCAAGGATCTACAATTCTCAACCAGAATGTTGTTACACTTATAATAACCCAATTAGTTATCAATCAAAAAAAAGAACCACGTAGCTTACCATGCTCATCAAAAACGAAAATGTGACTCTAATATCTCGTCGAGTTCTAAATGTTATGTTACGCCGTCAACATCTATAGTCACAGCCTCTATCAAGTGCCCTGGATTTACTCCTATTCACGATGGTCGTTTTGTGTATATGGAAAGTCGAACTGTGCCAAATATTGACAACCAATGCAATGTCACATAACTACACGAGAGGAATTAACTCTTGACAAACAAACACAGAATTAACTCTTGACAACCAAACACAGAATTAACTCTTGACAACCAAACACAGAATTAACTCTTGACAAACAAACACAGAATTAACTCTTGACAACCAAGCACAGAATTAACTCTTGACAAACAAACACAGAATTAACTCCTGACAAACAAACACAGAATTAACTCTTGACAACCAAACACAGAATTAACTCTTGATAACCAAACACAATTAACTCTTCACAACCAAACACAGAATTAACTCTTCACAACCAAACACAGAATTAACTCTTGACAACCAAACACAGAATTAACTCTTGACAACCAAACACCATTAACTCTTGACAACCTAACACAGAATTAACTCTTGACAACCAAACATAAAATTAACTCTTCACAACCAAACATACAATTAACTCTTGACAACCTAACACAGAATTAACTCTTGACAACCAAACATAAAATTAACTCTTGATCACAGGAGTGTCTTTATATTTCGCCGAGTGTTGGGAGAAACGTGACATAACTGGGCGCAAGTTTCGTTGTAGACACCTCATTGATCACAACACCGACATCGATGCGATCGTTCAGCATGAGAGTGAATCCAGGGCATCTGACTGAGACATTGGCAGAGTCATAAACACCATGGATTTTCAGGATGGTGTTTGTTACGTTCTTGAGTACTGTTTTATTCTATCTTACCTCAGTTTTTTTGAAAGACTCTAATATAAATTAAACCAGCATGTGTTCTGTTATGTTGCAGTTAACAACATCTGTAAGAGACCCTGATAGCGACGAAAACAGCACAGCGATGTTTACTTTGTTTCCTAACATTCTGTCGAATCAATTTAATCTGACGTCAAAGGAAAACACAGTACAGATCTGGCTCACTACGCCTTTGAACCGAGAAGAGACACCAAAATTTATGTTTAGCTTAGATGCTATTGACAGGAAGCGTCAAGGCACCAAATGCCTCATTGGGTATTCCTATATCATTGTTCATGTCAAAGACGTTAATGATAATTCACCTCGTTTTCTTTCCGGTCAAAACATATCGTTTGTATACGAAAACCAGGGTCCTACTACGATCACAAAGATTCAGGCTGTTGATGACGATTTCCGAAACAATGGCACAGTTCACTTTCTTATAAGGAACGGAAGTTTGGGCTTCTTTGAGATTGAAAGAGAGACCGGATTTCTGAGGACTACTGAATCCTTAGATGCAGAAATCAAAAGAAACTTTACTCTGTTTATAGAGGCATATGACTTAGGCTGCCCACAGCGGTCGCAGGTTATGCAGCTACTTGTCATTGTCAAGAACACAAATGACAACCCTCCAGATATTTTAAATAAGCACAATATGACTCTGTACATTCCTGTAAGCAAGGTCTGTTTGTCTCCGATTTTTAACGTGTCTGCATTTGACAAGGATGGCGATAACATTACATTCAGTACGAGCAACGATATGTTTGCTGTTGGTTTCCATTCTGGACTGATAACATGTACGTCTTTAAATGAAACTGGGCGATACAATGTCACTGTGACTGCATCAGATAATGGAAACCCGCCTCTAAACACATCGGCAGTCATTGCCTTGAATGTTTTTGACGAATTTAGAAATATACCATTGTTTACCAAATCTCGTTACTTCGCTCGTATAAGCACTCGGCTTTGGATACAAAATAAACCAGTTCTCATTCTGGACATAGGTAACAAAGACGTAGGCATAGAGGATTTGGGTTTAAGAATTTTGCCTTCAAACTGCTCTCATTGCTATCACTTGGCATCGAATGTTATCCATTTGGCATGCCTGAAGCCTCCGTCTTCCAAACATTGCACTTTCAATGTTACCGGATCCGGACATATCACCAAGTTATCTTCCTTTGTTGCTGTAAATTTAAAAATCTCCCAGAATGGACCTTCGGTTTTGGCTTCTTATGGAAGGACGAGGCGCAACTATAACTTTACTGTTATTGCAAACAGGAATTACTTTTTAAATAAACCTGTTGGCTTTGTGAGAGGATGTGGTGTATTACAAAGAGACACGTCGTTAACGTACCTCATATCAGATGATCCCACAGGAGCGTTCACGATGACTGGTAATACTGGCGGTCTTTATTACAAGGGGGTGTTTCATCTTCAAGACATGGCTAACAAGAAAGTTATATTGAATGCGACAAGTGGAAAGCTAACAGACACATGCCTGGTATGTACATGTTGGGTTTGTTTTTGGATTTTTGAATACAATCATTGTCTTCTATCAAACTGTAAAACACCGTAAGAATCTGGACTTTTCTGTTATAAGGAAATCAGTCCAAAGCGAGGAGCGAAGAGTTTGCTTTATGAATCGCATTAGGTATTCTTTGAAAACGTTTTCAATATGTTTATAATGTTGCATTAATTGACTTACATTTTGTAAATCAATGAACGACACTCTATGATTTATTATATTCAGAAGCACGGTGTTAGAAAGAAACAAAGTAGTGGATGTAATCAAGGAATATGTAATGTTTCTGTTATGTAAAAGATAAGTGTAGGCTTATAGCACTTTCCTTTTAAAAATGGGGTCAAAGATGATTCAACTTTTTAATTAAACGTCAAATAATTTTCGTAGCAGCTACATTTCCCTGCTCATGCAATGGTAGCAATTAATGTTAACGTCAGTTATGTGTCAGTTTCAAACATTTGGAACAATATGTTGCCATAATATTAAGGCAGTTGCCCATCTGGTGTATGTGACGGTCATCTCTAGCTGTCCACGGTTGTGTTCTTGGTCTTCTATTACATTTAATTCTATTAAATTCTATTAATGCTTTTATAATTGTAATACGTAGTACATACCTGTTACAGTATCTTTCAAACTTTGTGCGAGTACCTCGCTTTACTTCCTCAGGGCAAGATCCTCACATTGTGATGGATGGTGTTTGTACTATAAAATGATAAATACCAAAACAAGTCTGCTACTCCTATTAAATTTAATATTGTTGTTATTTTCAGGGGATACATACTGTATTTGGCGCCCCAGCATTGAAGCATGTCTGACTATGTTGTAGGTGACGGTGTCGGTACACAGACCAAATACTGCACCTAAGTTTGTCTTACCTGTTGCAAACATGTACTACTCTCTCAGAGAGGATGCTGAAGTTGGAACTTTTGTAGCGGATGTCAAAGCCAGTACCTTTCCTAAAAGAGACATAGTATACAGCGTGTCTCCAAATACAGGTAACAACATATCGTGTGAAGTGCTTCTCCAAATACAGGTAAAATACATAGTGTACTGTGTGTATTCAAATACAGGTCACATTACATAGCGTACAGTGCCATTTGACCTGTATTGGAAGAGACACAGTACACTATGTATTTTACCTATATTTGGAGACAAATACAGTGTACCGTGCGTCTCCAAATACAGACTTAATACGTAGTGTACTGTGTCTCTTCTAATACACTTCTAATTGCAGTGTGTCTCCAAATACAGGTAAAACTACATAGTGTAAATTGCATTGAAATTCATTTCAAATTACATATTGCACTGTTTGTGTCCAAATACAGATACAATTACATACTGACTACATCCAGGTAGAAATTACAAAGTATACAAACAGGTATAATTACATTGCATTGCATTGCAGTGTCTCTAAATTCAGATCAAATAATAAAGTGTACAGTGTCTGCAAATACATTTAACATTACATAGTGTACAGTGTGTGTCCAAATACAGGTAAAAATACAAAGCGTAAAGTGAGTCTCCAAATACAGGTAAAATTACACAATGGACGGGATATCTTCACGACAGGTAAAAAGACAGGCAAAACTCGCAATGCACATCCTATGCTGTTTTTTATATTTTTTTTCATGTATAACATTAAATAGACCACTCTTCCTGCCAGTGCCCGTGTAAGACTAGCTTATTGTTCAGTTTGTGCTCAGCTTTATAACGTCAATCGGAATCAAATGTTGGCTCATTGCTCATTGGTTTCTCTCTCACAGAATAGAGAAAAGATCAATCGAAAAGAAAGCTTTATCAGCAAAATACTGAAATGTCAAGCAAAGGTTAACGAACCTCTGATTGCCATGTTGTTGTATCACAAATGTTTAAACTGATTGTGCATTGCAGACTTCAAAATAAACAAGGAGACGGGAATTTTAACAGTGGCTCGGGGGCTAGATGCCGATGAAGGAAATCAACAATACAAGCTGGAAGTGACTGTACGGTTTGTTGCTATGTAGTGTTTCTTTTTCTTATTAAACGAGACACACGATAACGTAACCAAACAGAAGGTTGTAGCATATGATTGAATAGTAATGCAAACAATGCAATGCTAGCATTTGTTTTAAAGGCCGTTTAATTGTGTACATCCCCCATCCCAGTTTTCATCGGCTCACCTAACCTTATAATGTCCTGTCCCTTAGGTGCTTCTTTATTTCCTCATTATGCTATCTTACGGCTTGATTTGTTTTTCCGTTATCCTACCAGGTACCTAGAAACGGAAGTAGAGGCTCCATTTTCATTGTTTATCGACATCAACGATGAATATGTTTTCCTTGTTTTTGAACACGAACTAATGAATCTGGATGAGCATTCCCTTTCCTACCAGCTACCGAATTACAAATGGTTTGACCAATCACTACTCGAACATAACCATCTGTCCAAGATGAGCACCTTGGAGTCTGTGCCACATTATGACGTAGGTTGAAACCTGTCAATGTTTGAAGTTAACTTAGTAATATGATACGCACGTCTCACAACCAACCATTGTTCGAACTTTCTAGCTGGAGACAATGTGTGTCCATTCGTCAAGACTATACTTATAAAGACGCTGCCAGAAACAGGAAAACCATATAATCTCCGTTTGACACGCGATCACGTTACAACAATCCCCAAATAACGTTAAAGGCCAATTGGTGCAGACTATTGCGTGATAATACTTTCCATCTCATTTCTTCAAATGCTACTGAAAGAGCTTAAAAATAAATTATTGATTTACTGGAACGTGTTGCACCGACAGAAGCGGAACTAGTTTACTCTCGTTTGATTGGTGAGTTAAAGATACGGTATAAGATTCCTCCTTTTCAATTGGTTCACAACAGAAACGGAAGTACAGTGAAATCCGGATAAGTAAAATTTCATGGGACCATGGCGGTTTTTTACTTATCTGATATTTTACTTACCCGAAGCAGTTAGAATAACAAAAGAAGGTGTGAAAGACATGAAATTACCGAGCCTAGTCGAAGGTTTGTCCCAATCAGTTTTAATACGGACACATTGGGAAGCACTTAAGTCTTTACGTTGTGGACTGCTTTGAAAGATTGGTTTGCTAGTATAAACGTAGTTTTCCATCTCAATTTGGAGAAAATAATTCTGGGGGTAAAAGGTAAAAATAATAACCAAGTAATGCAGTTATATTACTAGTAAAACAAACTATTTATAGATGCAGATATGTCAAACAAGAAATTATTCGATATTATGAAAGCACAAGATTATTACACGTCACAAATGGAAAAGAAGAACTATTTTGGAAATTCTGGTCAAGTCTACATTTACTTTTTAGAACAATATTAATAACTTTCATTCTGCTTTTTGTTCAGATGTCGAATATGATTGCACTGCGCAACACAGGGAAATAGTTATACGGTGCATAAACAAAACATGTACACAAAGAACTTTTTTTCATGTAAAATGGTGATATAATGCTGATATATATATGGTTTGAATTTATTGTTTTGTTTATAAGCCTGTACTACAAAATATGGAAAATAAAAAACAATAAAAAATAAAAACTTTACAGAAATAGTGAATGCATAGTACAATGCATTCAGGTGTGTTTAAATATGTATTGCACGGTTGGTAGGGTGATCTCAGTGTTTAAGTTGTTGTTATTTGCTAAACTGTATTGAATTCATTGTAATCTAGTAATGGCTTTGATAACGTTATTTACAAGATCTGGTGTAATTTGGAAGTTTATAAGAGTATTGTGTTTGTCCACTTGAAGGTAACTGGATAGATTAATTTATACATAAATGTTGCAGAAACATGTGCATCTTGTGTAAACAGTTTCAGATATGTATTTGTGTTCTACGCTGTACTATCTTTTATTTGATGCAGATTTGAATCACTTCCTGCTGACATAAACTGATGTCTTAACTCGCAAAGTAAATTCAAGCCCACATACTTGGTATGTAATAATCATGATTACCTCTTACAATCATAAATATGTAGTTATGTTTGGATAATAATAGTTATCATGTAAATATGCGTGAAGTGTGTAGTGTTGTGTTGAAGAATACAACATCAATTCTACAGGTATATGATACATTTGTATGGATGTATGCATATTGTATCATTTCCGAATTAGAGCTACATGTATACATTTGTATATAGATTGTAATGCATATATGAATTAGGTGCGTTTCAGACTCTTAGCTTGTGGCTTGTGTTAGGTATGTTACATGAAATGTACGTGTGGAAGTAATGTAAACTATATTGATGCAGTCACAGTTATTATTTATTGACCCGTTGTATATTATTTATGCTTTAATGAGATTGACAATTGTATATTGTTTTATATTGCAGAATCATACTTTTTTCTGTCTGGCATTTCTTGATTCTTTCTTTCGTTGCCTTTCTGTCTGTCTGTCATTGCTTGTCTATTAGTTTATTCAACCTATTTGTTTATCTGCCTCCTTCATCTATGTGTCCTGTTTTCCTCCTTCATCTATGTATCCTGTCCTTTTTTCCTCATTCATCTAAGTGTCCTGTCCTGTTTTCCTCCTTCATCTATGTGTCCTGTTTTCCTCCTTCATCTATGGGTCCTCATCTATGTGTCCTGTTTTCCTCCTTCATCTATGTGTCCTGTTTTCCTCCTTCATCTATGTGTCCTGTTTTCCTCCTTCATCTATGTGTCCCGTTACCTATCTGCAAAGGGTCCGATCAGTACGGTGTAGGTAAGTCCTTTTCACTGACGAAAGCAGATTAATTTCATTATGATGATTAAGCTCAAGTGTACTGTCGCAGGGGAAATGTTTGTTGAATTTCAGATCTATATATACGGTGGCGATGGCGATTCTTGTACTTTCGGCAAAGTAAAGTTGTGAAATATACTGACGTACAAAAGAAACAATACCAAATGATTTCAATTGTTTTCCCTTACGTCTTTATGTCATAGCTGATCAAAAGGATGCTTGGATTTCAATGAATGTTATTGAATTGACATCATGTCATTGATAAAACTTCCTAATCTTGAAGTTTTGCTATATTTAATTTCATTATATTATTTTAAAATATTTTGTTTAAAAATAATAATAATGAATTGAGATTTATCTACGTTTTAGCAGTCAACTGGGTTTGTCTGAGAAAAGTTGCCAGTGTTGAGTACGATTTGTTTGGTGGGTTAAGTAGATGGTGAGTTGCTGCTAGCCCAATTTGAGTGCGAGTTATTGACGTTTTGATAGAGACTGGCATAAATGTTGATACAAATAGGAACATTGTTGCGCCGTAAATTACAATAACTTGGGTTAATTGTAATAACAATTGCAACTGCGGTGAAATGTAATACTGCGGTAAATGGTAATAACCATCGCCGTAAATTGTAATAAAATTTAATGAAGGTGCGGTAAATTGTAAAACTCATCGACGTGAATGTTATTGTAATACATCTTTTTGGTGAACAACTTGACACTTTTAGTCTTAAATGCTGATATAATGTATGTGTGTGGGGGCGGGGCGGTACAGGTACTCAGCGGTGTTCGTGGGTGTGGGTGTAATATGTGAATTACTCAAATACCTGTGACAAAAAATAAAATTTATGAAAACATACATGAGAAGAATATTCCACTTCTTTGAAAGCATTTAGATCAGTCGTTAAGAAAAATTATTATCGTGTTTGTTTAATCATGTGACTTCTAATAAAAACATAAATATAATTTGTTTTAAAAACACACTGAAAAACAACATTTAGAGCATGCCTCGATGAAAATTATGCAGTGTAAATATATATACGTAAAGATATATACGTCTATTGGTGTGTTGTGTTTCACCTTGTGATTTTTCTTCCGTGACAATTTTCCTGTGACCTTTTTTCTGTGACTTGTTCCTGTGACTTTTTTCCTACAATCTAATGGGACTGTACCAGGTGTCGTGCATGTTGCCACATGATGGTATTCAAATGAGCATTGTGTTAGTTATTAAAACTAATCATCTTTGACTTTCGTTTCTGTTCTCTTTTTGGTTTGCTGTTCAATCATATGTGAACAATGTAGGTGGTCGCTACTTGGTAAGCGTATATTGTGTTTTACCAGGGAGTCTCTATACACATAGAGACTCCCTGGTTTTACTGACAATGTATTTTAACATTTCGCATATTTTAAAAGGTACACCGAACGCAAAAACAAGTTGATATCATGCCCTCGGACACCCCTATAAAATTGTAACTTTAATCATCTAGGATGGCCAGCCGTGGGAATGGCCAGCCATATGGTCGTAAAGTAAATCTTGCGAGAGCTGCCTTTCCGAAAATGTCCGGGCACTTTGTCTTAAACAATACCTCCAACGTCGATACACTTTTGATTTTTCGCTTCGAACGCATCGGTATTTTCGGTCGACATTTATAAATAACGAAATTTGTCATCAGAAGTCGTCACGTGATAACAGGACCACATGGCATACAGTTTGGAGAAAAGTACGATAGATATATGTAGAGACACGGTCAAATTCTAATTGGTTTGTTAATTACTTTATTTATTTCATTTGTGACAGAGGGAGCGGGATCTTTGATCTGTATACCTGTTGAGAGAGAAAGGGTTACTGTTTAACGTGCAGCGAGGTGCTCTTTTACGTCACAGCCTCGTTTATAACTTTTTGCAGTAGTCGAATTTTCCCGGTTTATTGACAGCGGATACATCGATATCAACGCTCAACAAACACATCAACGCTCAATATCTAGTCTCCGGCCCGTAGTCATACGGGGGCTAGGGGGGGCTGAGCCCCCCCACTATTTTGAGATCTTGAATTTTTTAAAATTAGGATTGACGCAATAATAAAAATGAACAGTTAATTACATCAATTCGAAAAATCAGTGACTAATAATTAAAGCTTTAACTATATCATGTGTTATTTTTTTCAATTGTTGAAACTTGGTATAAGTACAAGGTTATCAATGGCCGCATTTACTTAAATATACCTGACGCACTGCTCTCACTTCATCATCAAATAAATATGTATTCCATCAAGTGAGTTGCTGTGGTAGTCCTGGCATGTGAAGTGACTATTTTTAGAAAGGAAAGCGAAAGTAGCCAAGGGAATTTCCAGATAGCAGTGATATTAAAGAAACGTGTTGCAAGTACAGAGGTCAATTTTACTCTTCTGAGTGGAGAACACTTACAGGTAGGTAATTATACACCGCATAACTACATGTTTAGGAGGACAATAATTTATTTAGTGATAATTTATTGACTTTTAAGATAAAATTACCTAATTTAATCGTGTGAAACGACTCAAAGTGGGCAGCCTCAAATAATGATCTAGCGAGTTAAAGGATAATTATCCCCCGCAAAAAGAATCTGTGCGTCCGTCCGTCCGTCTGTGCGTCCGAATCCTGTCCGGACTATTACTTCGATATTAATGGCTGCATTCTTTTTAAATTTAACGGCTGCATACCTCATGACTAGAAGGTGTGTCATGAACCAAAATTAGGTCACTAGGTCAAACGTCCGTCTGTTCGTACGTCAGCATTTGTTGAACATTCCTTGTCCGGACCATAACTTTAGTATTAATGGATGCATTCTTTTCAAATTTGATAACTGCACACCTTATAACCAGAAGGTGTGTCATGAACCGAAATTCGGTCACTAGGTCAAACGTTCGTCCGTCTGTAAGCACTTGTTGAATATTCCCTGTCCGGACCATAACTTTAGTATTAGTGGTTGCATTCTTTTCAAGTATGATAGCTGGACACCTTATGACCAGAAGATGTGTCATAAATCGAAATGAAAATTCTACATCTAACAATGAGCATTTCGGGGGATATTGTTGACTCCGTTAGCAGCTTGTAATTCAATACGATGTTCTAATTAGGATTGCCCGTGTACTGACCGTTCAGCTTTCGAGCTCTGTCAACAACAGGAATTCTTTGTTTCAGTTCAGATGGATGTCCTGTATGCGAAAATCATGCAAGAGGACATAGCCGGTATAGAAGACATAGAGGACGACGAGAAGGCACTTTCTTAAACAGCATGTGCAGACAAATACAGATAATTTCTCACTGAGAGAAGACCACTTATCAACATCTCTAATACCCGAAGATGTTTCAACTCTTGCAGCAGACAGTATCGCATTCGTGACGACGGGAAATGGAAACTGTCTGTATAATTCAGCATCACTATACCTATGTGGGGACGAATCACTGGCAGGTTGTCTTCGTATGCTTACCAGTGCAGAACTTCATCTCAGAGCAGAAGAATACACACTTTCTAGCTAGAGGATGAAAAATTTGACCACAAGGTGTCACGCAGACAGCATTGCTGTCATTAATCTTCTTTTGTCAAATGAGGGCATGCAGAAATATGACGCAAACGAAAGTCTACTTTCAGCAATCAAGTATGAAGCCTGAAAAAAACTGTGTTAACAGGGAATGGTGTTCACTCTTGCATTTGTGTGCATTAGCTCAAGTCTTAAAAATGTATAGTCACATTCAATCTGTTTATCCTCAAGTTGAATATGTTCTTCGTCCCATTCTACATGGTCTGATTCCTACTGTACCAACACCACATCATGATAACCGTGTTCACATTTTGTGGACCAGGGACGGCATGCTGGATAATACGTCCGGAGCCATTTTTCAGCCCAATCACTTTGTTCCGCTCATGCCAAGACAAAAAGGGACTGACAGTAAAGAGGAATACACAAAAGTGAAGAAAAGGAAAACAATAATGAAGAGCTTAGACCATTACTTTGTCGGCTCAACAAAGTTTTCAAAATCTAGCAAGTCTGGCAAGCCAGTAACTGATGAGAAAAGTCATACTAAGACCAGTATTAGCGAACCCAACTCTGAACTAAGTACATGCTTTCCAAGCAAGCCAGCAACTGACCAATCCGATGAGAAAAGTCAGACTGAGACTAGTATTCGTCACTCCAACACCGACTCAAGGACATTCTTTCCAACTACCAGTGAGTCGGATCGTAAGGAAGCACACGCTGACATGTCTACAAAATCCAATACCACAAGTTCAACACAGAATGTCAGTGACACTAAACAGCAAAACAAGTTTGCAGTGATTTCCATCGATGGACTGTGCCTAATATCGGTGACCATGCCCATCAACCACGATGGTTCAGTCAAATTGGTTCAAGACATGGAATTGGCTCCATTATGATGAAGCAACTGAAAAAAACCACTCAAAAGTTCCCAAACCATGAGTGCAGTAAGTGTCACTTGGAAGCAATGCAGAGACTTATCCACTTACCCCAAGAAATAGTGGACGTGGGTGAAGCGTTGTCCAAAGAACACGCTGAAGAGAAAGTCCAAAACAGGAACTGTTTTTTGAAATTGCTGTCAAACGTTCAGTTCTTATGTCGACAGGGCCTTGCCCTGAGAGGTGAAGGGAACGAGGAACAAAATTCAAATTTTGCTCAACTGTTACACCTGAGAGCAAAGGACTACCCTCAGCTTGACAAGTGGATGAAAAAAAAAGATAAACAGGTATACATCACCTGAAGTTCAAAATGAGATAATGGATATAATGGCGAAGAAAGTCATGAGAGAAGTTGTTCTGCCCATTCAAAACAGTCACTTCTTTGCAATTATGGCTGACGAATCAGCAGATGCTTCTAACCAAGAGCAGTTGGTATTGTGCATCCGTTGGGTTGATGATAAGTTTGATGCACATGAAGAATTTTTGGGGTTATACAACATTCCAAATACTGAAACACAATCAATCTTCAAAGCCATTGAAGACATATTTAGACGTCTAAATCTTAACTTCAATCAGGTGAGAGGCCAGTGTTATGACATGGCAGCTGCTATGGCAGGAAGGAAAGCTGGTCTGTCTACTATTATAACCAGCATTGAACCAAGAGCACTCTACACACACTGTTATGGGCATGCTTTAAATCTTGCCTGCTGCGACACTATAAAGAGATGCACTCTTCTTAGAGACACATTGGAAAATGCAAGAGAGATCACAAAACTGATCAAGGATTCACCTCGGCGCGATGCACTGTTCAAGACCATAAAAGAGAGAATAGCAGCCCCAACTTCCCCTGGAATACGGGTTCTGTGTCCCCATAGGTGGACTGTCAAAGCCGACACCATCGATAGTATTATCGAAAACTATGAAGTCCTTCTTGACGTGTGAGATGAGGCCATTGACTATGTGACAGACACAGAAATGAAGTCCCGAATTCGAGGGATAAGTGCATACATGAAATCCTTCAACTTTTTATATGGTGCTATGTTGGCGGAGACAGTTCTGAGGAATAGTGACAACCTTAGCAAAGCCTTGCAAGCTGTTTCACTATCTGCTGCAGAAGGACAGAAGATGAGAGCCAACACGGTCAAAGTATTGGAAAGTATTAGAAATGAAGAAGGCTATTATCTTTTCTGGGAAAAGGCGCAACTCAAAACTAAACAGCTGAATGTGGAAAAGCCAGCGCTTCCAAGACGGACACGATTACCCAAACGTTTGGACGATGGTGCCAAAGGCTACCAAGCTGAAACTGTGGATGAGCATTTCAGAAAGATCTACTATGAAGCTCTGGACCTGGTCATCAACTGCATACAAGATAGATTTAACCAACCTGGATACAAGATGTACATGAACCTGGAGAATCTACTGCTCAAAGCTGCTGCAGGAGCTGACTACAAGCAAGTACACGCCCGCAAGATCTCTCAGATCTGAGACTAAGAAACTCATCACTCTTCCACAAGTGAGGTCAGTGAGATAT
>JAUELE010055579.1:3321-15700 GCA_031471655.1 Diodora aspera
TGACATAATGTGTGAATACAGTGACAAATGTATTGACTTGCATATAAAAGTATAATATGCACACTATAGCACAAATGTATCTGACGTGTGTTAACAGTATTACTATTAAATTATATTACATAACAAACCTAATTTACTTGAATACAACAGTATTAAGTATAGAAGGCGCGATGGTAGGGTGGTAGAGCGTCGGACTCGTGATCTGACAAGGACAAGGTACTTTACTCCACTTGTCTCAATCGACCAAGCTGAAACTGGGTACCCGGCGTGGAGTGTGGATAACCTTCAGTGCGCCTCAGTGGATTGCCCAGGTTGGCCCGAGGTAATAATAATTGAAGCGCTTTGAGCAGTGGGTAGTGCCATATTAGAACGCGGCGCTGGATTAAGCACCATATAAGACTCAACATTATTATATGCACACTACATGACTAATGTATTTGACATTTGTGAAGCATATCTGAACACTCTAGTGTTGATACTGCATACCTGTCGTACAAGGGGAGCAACGTAGAGATCGCTTGCTTTTTCCCTTGGTGTTCTGCTTGCACAAACGTAACGTTGTATTGTGCCCATCTACTAACTATATGGCTGAGTGTAATTGATGAACAGGCTGGTGTGACCCGTTTACTCAAGGTCAGGATCATTATTAAACTTGGTATGCAATGGACAGAAGTCGGATGGAAACAATATAGCCCACCCATGTATGAAGTTACAACACTGTAACTGATAACGATTGTACTAGGAATAACAACGAGTCTATTAATGCATGTTATCAGTGACCTATTTGAGTAGTGGGAAGGGTTGACGTGTGTGCAATTGTGACATGGATGTGCAAATCCACACATAAACACAAATACACACATAGATATGATTTATAAATAAACTCAAGTTAAATTAAGGCAGGCATTCGTCGCAAGGTCCTTCCAAGTAAGCGAAATGTATGCCGGTTTTCGCAGATGATTACGACCACCCACTGACATATTGTTTACATGTCCACCTCTGATATGCACATGTACAAGAGGGTATAGGTACAAAGTTCAAGCAGCCGGATAAAGAGACGTTTGCATACATCGGAATATGTTGTACCATGTTACGTGACATTTAGTCTTATCAGTTTAATTATATCATTACGCTGAAATAATGCAGTTTGATATAATTTTGTCGGCTCAAACAGGATGCCCAGATGCCTCACGAATTGCGTTGAGCCCAGAGAGTGCATTGGTATTAGAATGTGACGGCACATTGCCAATAAAAATCGTTTTCGTCAACAGAGAGCTTCCAAAGAATTCGTTGAAATACAGAGATGGCAACCGTACACTCTGATCGTAAAAGAAAATTACAAGATGCAGAAGACATCAGTTTTGGTGAACCAAACTCCAAGTCTAAAAAGGAAGCTCATAATCGTGACAACATTATCTCTGGGTTGATCAGACCTCTGCAAAAGGTGAGTGTTCCTCACGCTTGTTTTTGTACTCTGTTAGAATGTTTTGGACAAAATTTATTCGGACTGGGTAGGCTTCAATGTTATATGTTGGGTAGGCAGAGCTGATTAGCAAAGATCTCATCCTGAACTAGTTAAACTGAAGTAAAGGATTCATTACTTTACAATTTTGACGTGATGGTAGTTAAATTCTTGTATCTCTCATGTAGTGTGAAGGCGTCCCTTACCCCCACTCCCGTGCTTCTCTGGAAATATGCAGAGCTAAGCATGCCATTATGGGTTCGAATTTGGAGCACATAGCTCTCTTCCAGTCTGTAGAAGAATACTTAGAACTGGAACAGGTTCACAAGGTCAGACACTTCATGATTCCGGAAGTTCCCGACTGTGACAATAAAATTCAATAATTCGATATTTCTACTCGCCTAACAATTCCTTGCGGAGCTTACCTGTGACAAATACGAGTTTCCCTTTATTTACGCCGCATTGATATCCGTGTTTATTACCAGGTTATGTCTGTAAAAAAAATCTTTTCCATCAATGATCGGCAAAAACAGACTTCGAATCCGGAAGTCGCTCGGCATGTCCACAGCCAACGACGAGGCGACATTTCATTGGACGGCAAGCCGCTGTTTACGTCACTATATTTAACTCATCGTACACGTGCAGCAGTCTCACCAAAACGATTCTGACAATCAATTTCGGTTGACGGCTTAGACTAACGCCGTTACGGTCGGAGGTTCAATGTTAACACCTCCAAGAATCAACCTGATTTTTTTTAATGGCAAAAAAAATGCCTTTCACTGGCCATGTAGTTTAATGGTAACTTAATATTACCTTATTCTTTTTAATGTTAAGAAGTAATGAGTGTACACTATCCATGTGTAGTTGAACTGTCAAATTCTGTTTTTTTAATAGACTCAACCAATATATGTCTTATTTGATTTTTAATGCAATGTTTCCATCCAACACGAGGTATTCTGGTCTGAATGCATGGGGTACGATGTCAGGAAAGGGAGAGGGGTTGGGGGAGAAGAGAGAGGATGACACACACCCAGCAGACATTATAAAAACATTATCACGCAAAATGTTTGGAATATTGTCCAACAGGAGATTTTGTTTTGTCTCTCTTTTGTCTTCAATGAGAGGGCCTAAAAAATAGAACCACAGCTTCTAAAATCTAACTCGCACTGTATAATTTTCTTTTAAAAAGGCCCCCACCCCACTCGAAGTAAGATCTTTCCCTAAGCAATCAGTCATTTATATAAATGTAAGGTATATATGGTTTGGAATTTATGTTAGTGGTAAGTGTCTATGGAAGCATTAACTGGAGGATTTACTCGTTTAGAATCTAGAGGGGTGCACCTATTCTATAGTTGCACCACATTTTATAATTATTTACAGCACTGATACCCCTTAAAAACAATACAAAACAAAACAAAAAATGATTCTCAAAATCACTGTCTGGGGAATATGATAATCATTGACTGTATGCTAAGTTGTAATTACGTTTGTGTACAGAATTGAGTTGAGTAAGCACAGATATGGACCCACACCGGTCACATTTGGGAAAGGTCATTAATCTCATTTGTTGGGAATATGTGGCAAACTATCTACAAGTTGGAAGCAAACTTTGAACTTACTGTATAAAAGAATTTGTCACAATAATAGCACGGGTACGGTGAGCTAAATATAGTAACGTAAACAGCGGCTTATCGGCTAATGAACTGTCGCCTCGTCGTTGGCTGCCGGCATGCCGAGCGACTTCCGGATTCGAAGTCTGTTTTTGCCGATCATTAATGGAAAAAATATTTACAGACATAACCTGGTATTAAACACGGATATCAATGCGGCGTAAGTAAAGGGAAACTCATATTTTTCACAGGTAAGCTCCGCAGAGAATTGTTAGGCGAGTAGAAATATCGTATCACTGAATTGGATTGTCACAATCGGGAACTTCCGGAATCCTGAAGTATCTGACTTGTGAACCCGTGGAACTGGTTACAAAGCAACTATAGGGAATGCCAGGAAACGGATAATAACGTACGACTGTTATGTGAAAAGATATTGTAATTACATGTATATATATCAAATTTACAATAGTTGTCTGTAGAGCATGTGCACTAAACAGCTAATATTGCTTGGTGGAACAGGTGGCTCATTCGCGATCTTTCTTTGTTTGTTCTGTTCACAATAGAAGCTTTCACAACGGGTTATAGGTGCAATTTTCTGTAACCAAGTTGGACTGTTTTTGCAGCTGAGGTATGTTGTTTTCAGGTTGAGCCGTGTCAGCTCCTTCAGCAGTGTCACGTTCCCTGCTACACCAAAGGTATACCAAAAGAAGAGGTTAAAGGCGTCTACAAGATTGCGTATGACAGGGAAACGATCTACATCAGCAGTGATCATTGTCACATTGCAACCAACCTTCTGGGACACTTTTCTGGCCAAGGACCGGCTGATCTTGCAGAATTTCTGTCAAGTTTGGATGACGAAGGATTCTCCAAGATTACGTTGTTTTGGTTGTATGATACGAAATATGAACACAACTGTGGTGGAAAATGCTACTTGGAATGCATATTACAACTCCTTGGCCGCAAACCTAGGTTTAATCAAGGTGTGGATGGGACGTCTTCAGTAAAGTCCAATAAAGCCCAAAAGGAGCAACAACAGTACTCATCTCTTGACAAGTTGAAAAGAACACCTTCACCAAAAGAGTTAGTAACAAAACTGGAATCGGAAAGGGGAAAAAGCCTAGAGCGAGCATCTGGCCTAATGATGCCAATAAATGCACATGTACGTATATGCACCTGCTGTTGCGCTGATTTAGAGACTGAATCATGTCTGTAATACTTTTTGTTCACTTTAGTGTTAAATGCTACATCTTCATGAAGGCTATTTTAAGCAGGATAAACAAAAGCCGACAGACTGGCATCTTGGATTACAGTGGAATGTGCCCCAAGTCAATAAAAAAAACTGGTTCCTTGAACTGTTCACATTTGTTGAAAATATCATTTTTAGATCTAATTATACTTCCAATGTTATACAAGATAACATGCTTCTGCAGTAACATTGTTCGAACTCTTTATATGTTACTTTCAGATAAAACCGTGTCGCCTGTTGCTGGAGAGTCACCTCCCATACTCGTCCCTATCTTACGTGAAGAAGAAAGGAAAAGGAGTGTTTAAGATTGCATATAAATGGGAAACAATTTATGTCAGCAGTGACACTTGTGATGTTGGAAATCAGCTTCAAAAGCAGTTCTCCAGCCAGGGACAAGCCGATCTTTTTGCATTTCTCTCACGTTTAAAAGAATCAGACTTTGATCAGATTTCTGTGTTTTGGCTGTATGACAAGAGACAGGAACATTACTGCACTGGTAAAAGTTACCTTGACTGTGTTTTCAGTCTTCAAGGCCATCTGCCAAGGTTTAATCAACAGGTTGTTTCCAGTAATGTCAGTGGCTTCTATCAGATATCGGATCATCGTGCGAAACCACAAATTCTTCGGCAATCATTTAAAGACTTTAGACAAGGGCACGAACTCGAAGGGGTGATACAACAGTTGAAAAAGGCACAACGTTCAAAACCTGTTGATAGCACTACACAATCATTGTCAAGCCAAATCGGTAGGACAGCATCTCTCCAGTGCACAAAACCTGTTGATGGCACTAAGGTTTTGAACAATTCCGCATGTAGTTATTCAGAGGCCACACCATGGAAGCCTCAGGTTCCAGGTATAGCACCCCGATCTTCTGAGTTCCTTGAACTCAAACAAAGCGAAAGAAGTGATGCTGACAAAATGCTTAAGGGAAGGACCAATCCAAGAACTGGATCAGGTTTAAAACTGAAACAGTCTCCCACCAAAAAGCAAAGTACAATCGTTGTCGACAAGAAAAGGCTAGTTAATGTTGAAAAAACTGAGAGTGCCCACGTATATCAACCAGATGCCCGATATCCCCCAGTTCATGCTGCAGATAGTTTAATTCGTTCCAAAGAGATGATGACGATGCACAGGACACATGCAGCCACCCGAAAGAACTCCATTATTCCAACAAATCAGGCAACTCCTGTACAGTGGAAAATCGTGAATAATCCAATTTATACTGCGTTGCCAGTCCCGCAAGATGAAGCATGCATCACAAAGAATGATTTGCCCAGTGTAAGTATGAAAGATGGATTGCAGAAGCAACAACATCAACAAGTTGAAAAAAGGCAAGCAAACAAACACCTTAAGTTTCATAACATGTCTTATAAGTTGAAGTCTGATATCAAAATTCCTAAAATTCTCAAATTACTTTCCACACCTGATGACAAGAAAGAAGGTGAAGAACGAGCTCAAGCTGCAAATGTGGATAACCCTCTACCATGCAGCTCGTATACTAAATGTTCTAGTGAAAATGGAATTAACTTTTCCAAATCGAATGTTTCAGCGATGACAATTGAAAAAAACATGTTGAAATCTGTTCTTGCAAAATCCACAGCAGCAGCTTCACCTTTTGTTCATCCAAAAAACAGATCATCAGCTCAGTTGAGTCCACACAATGATCAACAGAAGAGTTCAAGTCAGGCCACCTTGATAGATAAGACAGAGATGTCAGTAACATACGGATACACACCAGCGGCCAGTGCGGTCCTGGAGAGTTATCCTTGGCAACAACATCAACTCTGTCAACCGCCAAGAGACCAGGGTAAAATCGGCTTAAAGAGATTGGTAACGGAACATCCCAAGGATGATTTTGAAGGAGAGAAAAAGCAGCTCAGATTGGAGCCACAATACCTTGAAAGAGTTGGCGATCAGGATCAGATGCAGTGTCATAACATTAACAGTCCTCATCGTCCAGGAGCGCCCATTATGAAGAGTCCGATTGAGTCAGTACCAAATACGTCGGACTCATCTCAGCCTTTTGTGTTAGATTTCCGGTCATGCATTAAGAGGGGACAAACGTCAACAACGCTTAAACATACTCCTAAGCCAACAAAACAGATGTTGCAAGATGTTACAAGACGTGGACTTCTGAACACGGGAACTAATAAATCATTCCATGTCAGAGGTCAGTCTGATGCAGACAATCAGTCAGAAAGGTCTGCACAGCTGAAAGATACGAGTTATCACGAAATATGCTTGCATGATCCTCCGCAGAGTTGGCCTGGCTTCCCGACAGTATGGCCAGATATAAAGATGAATAAACCAGAAAACCAACTAGTCCAAAAAACGACCACTAAAGCAGGGCCCCAGCAACTGCCCTACATTGAGGAATCGCCGAAGAAACTCAGTCATAAATCTTTGACTGAAACTGTAGCTGCTCCACTGCCGAAAAGTCAGCTTTCTTTATCACAAACCTCAACAACCACCGAAAAACAATCAAATGATGACCAAAAAAATGGACATCAATTTCAAGGTGGATCGTCAATCATCCTTGCTGGGTGCACTCAAAATTTACACCATAACAAGGAATCCATAGAGAAACTGAGTCATGGGTCCTTGACTGACATAGTACAAAATCCCAAGCCGAACAGTTCCGTACTGCAACCCCACAGAGATCCCAAACTGTTTAACCACCAAAGATATGTGTCTGATTTTGAAGAAACAGAACACATACTGATGCCACACAAGAAACAACAGACCCCAAAGGTCCAAGACACATATTTTGAACAACAGATACCCCTATCTCACCAACAGATACAACCAAGTTCTCTTACTCTCATAAATCTATCAAGCAAACGAAAGCACATTGGAGAGCCTGTTAAGATGTCTCAGAGCCATGTTGGAATTGCTCAAGAAGTAAAGAGCTCGAAACTCGTTATTCAGTTAACGGAGACAGAGAATCAAAGTAGGGTTCAAGTTCATTTTAATGATAATGAAAAGGGGAACAACTTACGATCGTCTAAGCTTCACAAAGCAAGCCTTGAGAAGATCACAAATGACCGTAACAATACCGAAGAACAAACCACTTTACCTTCCGGTACTAAGCATATTTGCGACATGGAAAAGTGCACTGATATTGCATTAGAGAAAGTTGAAGTTCAAAAATCGAATTCATGGATGATCCGTGGCCAACATGACGAATTTAAGGATCAATCAAACAATGCAGGAAAAGATGAAGTTGAGATAGAGAAACAGATCAAACTAAGGATTGACGAAGTAGATCAGCTGCAGTGTCTGAAAAACAATAAAGATTCAAGCCATCATCATCAACCACAGATTAAAAAGGATGACTCAAAGACCATGGTTGACAGACCATACCCACATGTCAGTCACAAGACGAAATCATCTAGGCTGACCGCATCAACAAACGACACCCATTCAAGGGACCCAGTCAACAAATTAACATTGAAGCCATCTCACTCAGGTGAACAGCTGAAGGACGACAGTAATGAAGGAAGTTGCTTTCATGGACCTCGACAGAATTGGCCTGGCTTCATGGCAGCTTCCTCAGCTGTAACGAACAGTAAATCGAAAACACTTTCAGTCCATAACGTACCCACTCAAGCCGGTCCAGCCGACAATCGTGCAGGGATTCAACAACTGCTCTGCAATCAGAAATTGCATCAGACAACTTTGACTGAACGGTGTCCTCCTCAGAAACCAGGTCAGATGTCGTCATTAGAAACCGTTACAACCACAGAAAAAACATATGATGACAAAAGAAATGTACATCAATCACAAAGTGGATCGTCAATGAATCTTGCAGCCTCATCTCACTATTGGCACCATGCAACGGAATCCCCAAATATGCTGACTCGTCGGTCCTTGGCTAAAATGGTACAAAGTCGTCAACAGATGCAACGCAGGTCTCCTCGTCTCATAGATATATCTAAGAAGAAGACAAACATTGGCGAACCTTTCAGAAAGCCTCCGAGCCTCGTTGCCTCAATTCTGTCAAGACCTCATCGCCAACCAACGAATGCGAAAGCTGGCTCAAAGACCAAGGTTGATTTCCCAGACTCTACTGTCAGTTGCAAGAAAAAATCAACAAATGACATCAAATCAAGGTCCCCAATAAACAAATTAACACTGAAGTCAACTCAATCAGGCGAACAGGCCATCAGTCAAAAGTCAACAACATCCAGAAACGTTGCTGATAGCCTGCCAAGGAAAATCAACGACCGAGAAAAAAGGCAAAGTGTGATCAAGGCAAAACACACAAGCGGTTCGTCTGAATCAAAACATAAGGTTGATAGAAACATCAGGGTAAACAGAGGTGATGATCATAATGATGTACGTGATGATGATCGAGTTTCTTCAACGTCTCACGTGGCAAAGAAAGTTTACAATGCAACAAGCAATGAAGCCTTGGTGACAAGGGGGGAAGAACCATTTCATCAGAGGAATATCTTCATTTCAAAGACTGACACAAGGAGTGACAATGCTCATGTTGATGGTGAGTCTGATTATGAGGATGGCGACGACAGCCTTGATGATGTGGATGACGAGTCTGATGACAACTCTGATGAAGTGGATAGCAGGTCTGATGACAATACAAGCGATGAGGATGGTAACGCTACACACTCGAAAGATGGTTTCTTTAATACACTTATTTCAAACGTAGGAAACATGTTCGTATCAGTCTGGAACAACACATTCAGGCACAATACGTAGATTGATGTGAACTTTTTAAATTCATCTGTATCTCAATCTTGATCATGGATTACATGTATGTCGTCGAAAGAAAGACAAATACAAGGAGGAGCGTATAGCTGATTTGGTTGAATCTTTGAATGATGGTAAGACGTTTTGGAAAGGAATAGGTGATTTGACCAAAAACAGTTGTAGGGCTAGAGATGCTGAAATATGTGATATTTTGAATGCTGAGGAAGCAATTAGGGTGCTTAAAAAGGGGAAAGCTGCGGGTCCGGATGGTTTGAAGGCGGAGATGATCCAGTGTTGTGTTGATGTTCTTATGCCATATTTATTAGTTATTTTTAATCATTTGTTGTCCTCTAGTAGCTACCCCGCAGAGTGGGCTTGTGGTATTATCGTCCCTCTACATAAAAAGGGCAATGTTAATGATGTAAATAATTACAGAGGCACATCACTAATGGATATATACTTGGTAAGATATTTTGTACTATTGTTAATCGACGACTCAAATATGTTACTGATGAACTTGATTTACTATCAGAAGCACAAGCTGGGTTCAGGAAAGGTTATTGTACTACGGATAATATTTTTACATTGCAGTGTTTGATCGAAAAGTACTTCGGGGGCCGCTTTTATTGTATTTTTGTTGATATTAAAAGGGCATTTGATTCCATTAATAGAACACTGCTTTGGTATTCTATTATGAATAAAGGCGTTCATGGTAAATTGCTAAAAAGTCTTAAGAAATATGTATACGAAGAATAAATCCGCTGTAAGATTATCGAATATTTCAATTAGTGATTATTTTGCCAGTTTAAGCAGTGTGCGTCAGGGCTGTGTTTTAAGCCCACGACTGTTTGTAATGTTTATTTCTGAACTTCAGTCTATGATTGAGGAGGCTTCTCTCAGGGGTATTTTTGTTGGGAGTGAGTTTGTAGATTTGTTGCTGTTAATTTATGCTGATGATATGTATCTTTTTGATGATTCTGTTGTGGGGCTTCTGAGGAAGATTGATATTCTTGATACATTTTGTAAAACATGGGGGTTACAAATGAACATGGATAAAACAGAAATATTTGTGTTCCGTAATGGTGGCTATTTAAGTCCTTATGAAAATGGTACATCAATGGTAGTCCTGTTAAATATCATCTTACTATAACTACTTGGATGTTACGTTTGCTACAAGGTTGGCATGGACTGTATGCACAAACACTCTTACCTCTAGAGCGTCGAAAGCATTGTCAGTTATTAAACATTTGTGCTACAAATTTCCAAGGATTCCTGGAAATATTTTATATAAAGTATTCGATTGTAAGATAACACCCGTGTTGTTGTATGTAGCTGAGGTTTAAGGCTTTCATGAGAGAAAAGTTATCGACAAATTTCATAACAACTGTGGTAAATTCGTTCTAAATTTGGGTAAACATAATGTCGAGTAATGCAGCTTTGGTTGAATGTGGTAGATATTGCTTATATGTGGATTATCACTTAAAATGTATAAAGTATTGGTGTAAATTGTTAGAATGAGCGACAAACGATATCCTAGACAGTGTTATATGTTGATGAAAAAATTGGACGAAGCAGGACGGGAAACATGGGCATCGCACGTTCGACGATTGTTGTTTATGTATGGTTTTGACTTTGTATGGATAAGTCACGATATTGGGGACATAACACTTTTCTTACTATCTTTTAGGCAAAGGCTTAAAGATGTGAGTAAACAGATTATCATGGGTAATATAAATGTTTTTTTACGATTTGTAGATTACAGGAATTTTAAACTTTGTTGAATGTCGAATATTATGTGCTAAACATTAATTCTCTGAACCTTAGAAGGTATATGTTTGTTTAGACTACATGGTCTACCTTTGAGAAATAATATATATATACGTGGTACTGTCGATGGGATAAATCGGATGTGTAATTAATTTTATGCAACACAAATAGTACTGAAGATGAATTTCATTTTATGTTTTAATGTGATATTTATACTGATATAAGAAGAAGGAAGGTACTTGCCGGATATCAATAGCATTAAGCACAATCGTCCACTGTATCAGGTTTTAACTTTTACTGACACATGTGTTCTTCTTGACTGTGCTAAAGTAATGAAACATAGAACTGCGGTAATTGGTTGTTTGAAGTGTTCTTGTATATTATTTGCATAATTGTATGTAACGTATTACTTATCCCGCCTTTTCCAGTCAATATTTGCAAATATTGCCCGATGATTTTTGTGCATGCACTGTTCATGGGCCAATGGCCTACAAACATGAATAAACACATTTCTGTGTTCTGTACATGTAGCTCGCATAAGGTTTGTGCTAGAACATTACCTTTATATGAAGCTGTATGTTAGTTTTGTGTGCATTCAGTGAACAAACAATAATATTTGTGATGGGCCTATGTGATGTACATAATTATATTCTGCATTTGGCCTAACCGCTAAGCCAATTTTGCCCAGACTGACATGCTGTCGACATGTTCTTTGAATGTTTACTAAGTCGTAACCTCAATTTGAATTGTTGCATACAATTTATATGTTTATATTTATAGTACTTCCGTAATAATTATTATGTGTTCAACTGATGTTCTGACTTGGAGCATTGCAGGTTTAACTCCGTACTTTTGGGATGTGGTATTGTGCGGTGTAAGAGGTATTTAATTTTTGAAATAATTCTGAGAAGGATCTTCAAGATAAGAACAACGGGCATAGATAATGACGGATATATTATTCAAGTGCGACGTAATGTACAGTATGGTACATATTGAACTGAAGGTTGGGTAAACACTCTACGAGAGTTTCAAGTGCGACGTAATGTATGGTATATTAAACTGAAAGTCGGGTAAACACTTTACGAGAGTTTCATGTGGTATGTACTAGTATTCGTACCACTGCTTTCGAAGCTTTATCACCACGTTATTTCCCAGGCTCCCTCTACGGGCTTGAGATGAGTAAGCGCTGCAGATCAGCTCATCGTGACAGCAGTCCAAACTGATCAATATTTTGTGACATGAATGTACAAATACGAGCTATTATTGTACCATTGCATAAAAAAGGTAATACCAATTGTGTTGACAATAACCGGGGTATTTCTCTTATATATAGATATTTTAGGAAAATTATTTTGCTGTGTTCTTAATTCTCGTTTAAAACTTTTTGCAGATGTTTATGATAAAATGCCCGAAGCTCAAGCTGGTTTCAGAAAAGGTTCCTGTACTGCTGACAATGTATTTACCCTCCAATGTCTCATTCAAAAGTATCTTTCTAAAACTGGTGGTTGTTTCTACTGTTTATTTGTTGATTTTAAAAAAGCATTTGATTGTGTGAATAGAAATCTTCTGTGGTATTCCTTGATG
>JAUELE010055689.1:0-15699 GCA_031471655.1 Diodora aspera
GGATATTCCGATTATATCTGCAATATATTTCTGTGAATGACCATCTAGGTGTAATTTTATAACCATTTCCTTTTTGTCTTCTGACATTTCTCTCCGCTTCGGAGCCATGATTAGCAGACGACAATAAACAAACAAATCTACCTTCAAATTGAAGATTTCCACTCGGTTTAACCGGACCGAACCTAAAAAAATCTAGTATCAAAAGTTTAAGTCATTTAATTAAGAAATAAGGACTCACGAGGATGATTATTTTTGTCACCGCATTTTCTTAAGTTTGCGACAGCCGTTTTGATGACTCACTTATGGCCAGGTACTGTTGTAAACTCCTTACAGGTATCGCGTGCTAGTTATTTAGACTTCCACGTTCTGACCAACGCAGTTTCGCCAGGCAAATGCGCCTTCTGTGCGATTCTGCACATGTAAGGAAGTGGTTGGCATTCTTATGAATTTGTAAAATTCCGAATATTTATAATATTCTTAAAATACCAACCGCTTCGTGGTACCCCTTCTTACCTCCCCGCATTGTCTGCTGTTTCCTTTGCGGGCAAGCAAGATGGAAGGAGAGAGGGTTACGAGGATCGCTCTGCTCTTTGAGAGCCGGACATGCGCACATGCTACTGGGAGAATAACACGCTAATTTTTCATAACTTGAAGAAAGTGAATAAAAAGTAAACGCTATATATTTATTTGTGGCAGTTCATACAGTGAAGCAATGGCATATAAGGCATGACGAGTTACCTCCCTTCATTCTCTTGCTGACAAACACGTTTTGTTCAATATTTTCTTCAGTTGTGCGTTTGTTCCCCACTATAGGTCTACTGCTTATTCTCAAAACATTTGTTGCTTGCATCTGTGCGTATTTCGGCAATTTTCGTCGACCCAATGAGTATTATTTTCTGTTTGTTTTATTAATTCATTCCAAAACGAGCCCGGGCAAGTCTAGGAGTAGCACTAAGACGTTTAGTACTGCTGCTCCGAGCAATCCGCTAAAACGCTACTGGAAGGAAGTACAATGGTGGTCACATAACAGGTCACACACGAGGTGGCGCTGGTGTGAGGAATCTCTCGATTGTTGTTGTTTGTGGTATACCGTCGATATGAGGCAAGCTCATAACACATATAAGGAAGTGGTTGGTATTCTAAGAATATTCCAAATATTCTGAATTTTACAAACGTCATACACGTAGCCTACTCAGCGACATACTACTGAAATAATAGAAAAGACAGTTGGTCTTTATATACGGGGCATTAACTGCGCAGTGATACATTGACCAAGTTCAGAGGTCAGTTGTTCTCCTGTAGTAGCCAAGACATACTGACCATCAAAAGAAAGTTTTTGAGTGATTGTTATGAGTAATGAAATACACGAAGTTACATTTTTGGAGCTCCTGTATGCTAATTGATATGTAAGCTGTGCTGAAGGTTCCCTCTATTACATTACATAACCTTACAGAGCAGTTTCTTGTCAATACCAAGCTTACTTACTTCAACAGCTTCTGTGCATACCAAGCTAGTTATTTAACAGCCAGCTTTGATATTGAGACATAAGCTTTCCTTTACTTTAAAACACTGGGATTTCTGGTTAGTAGTTAGAAATTATCTCAGCCTTTGTAAAGACCAGAAGTTTATAACTCTTTTGCTGCGCCCATGTCGGGATATTTTAAAGTACCTATGTCGGGATAAATACTATGGTGGCCAGGTCGGCAATACAGTGAACCTTGTGATTGAGGATTGTGATCCATTCATCCCTGAGGAGTAAGACTTTTCCTTTATCGATACTTGCTCTGTATTATTGTTAGTCTGCCAGATTTTCTAAGCTGAGATTCATTTGAATATATATAGTTATTACTTTATTTATTAAACATTGTATATACTTTTAGAACTGTTGTGTTTTCCCTTCTTTGTTATGTTGTGGATTTTAATCATAGCTTTAATCCACACGTAACAAATTGGGGGCTCGTCCGGGATAGATCTTTTAATTTCAAAGGGATTATGTAATACATTGTACATGCAAACATTGTTGCACTTTTCCCTGTTTTTATTCCTAATTCAAATTTCAAGTGTTTTGTGCATATTTAGTCATTGGGAAGACACAACATTTAGCACAATGGATGTAAAAGATTTTGTACAAACCATCAGCATAGATAGTGTCTTAGGCTTAAAGAAGTCAGAGTTGCTAGATGTGGTCAAATATTATGGGGTACCAGTTGACCCAGTTGTTAGAAAGTCACATATTCAGAGTCTTTTGCTTGAGTATCTTGTTGATGAGAACATTGTGGAAGGAAAGTATAAAGTTCAGCAGGAAGAAGCTTGTAAAAGTGAGAAGGTTCTTTTGTTAGAACTAGAGATCCAGAAAGAGAGAGAGCAGACAGAGAGGGAGTTGAGGTGTAGGGAGTTGGATTTAAAGAAGTTAGATTTGGAGTTTAGGTTGAAGCAACAGAACTTATCTGCTGAGTCATCTAAAAGTTTTGATGTGACCAAGTATGTTAAGCTTATCCCCCCTTTTCAAGAGAATGAGGTTGATAAATTCTTCTTACACTTTGAGAAGTTAGCTACCAATCTGAAGTGGCCCCAAGCATCATGGACAACTTTGATCCAAAGTGTCTTGAAAGGGAAAGCCCAGGAGTGTTATGCAGCTTTGTCCATAGAGCAGAGTTTAGATTATGAGCTGGTTAAAAAGACAATATTGAAGGCTTATGAGTTAGTCCCTGAGGCGTACCGTCAGAAATTCAGAAATTATAGGAAGTTTGACAATCAGACTTATGTTGAGTTTGCACGGACAAAGATTATGATGTTTGATAGGTGGTGTTCATCAAAAGATGTAGATGAGGACTATGAAAGGTTGAGACAGCTGATGTTAGTTGAGGAGTTTAAGCGGTGTATTCCTTGTGAGGTCAAAACATACTTAGATGAACAAAAGGCAGAGACATTGGAACAGGCAGCCATTCTTGCAGATGATTATGCACTCACTCACAAATCCTCATTACGTAGCTCAGTCAGTCAGTCCCGAGGTAAATTTCATGGTCAGCTTCACTTGTCTGGACGTGACAGTGTTCCCTCTGGTGTAACTGGTAGTAATGCTCAGAGTATTTCATCTGGTAATCGTGGAACTGCTAGCTATGATCACACACAGACTGGCATGGGTCGAGGAGTTCATTGTGCAGGAAATTATCATAGGTATCCTCCTCGTGGTTCTCAAAGATCTGATTTAGGGTCAGACTTTGTGAATAAAAGTGGACCAGTTTGCTCTTACTGTAAAAGAAGAGGTCACCTGATCAGTGAATGTTGGAAATTGCAGAACAAGAGTCAGTCACCACATGCACTAGCTTCAATTGTGCCCGAGTTACAGACTTCTTTTGGTGCCATACAATCATCTTTGCAAAGTGTTAGCCTCAAAGATGGTGTTACTACGCAGAGTCAGACACCTCATGCTTATGCCTCAGGTATTAACCCCATGCTCAAGATGGAAAAAGAGGAATCCTCTATATGTGATCGGAAGTCTTGTAGAAATTCAACTGAGTCTGGATACACACCTTTCATGTCAAAAGGAATAGTCTCACTGTCAGCTGATAGTTCAGACACTCAGTCAGTTCAGATATTGAGAGACACAGGGGCACTTAAAACCCTCATACTGGAAGATGTTTTGCCTTTGTCAGATGATACTTACACAGGGACTAGTATTCTGATGAGTGGTATTGGAGGTTATAGCAAGGTACCACTCCACAGGATATATCTTAAGTCAGATCTGGTGACAGATAACATTACAGTTGGTGTTATGTCAAGTTTACCAGTGCCAGGTGTATCGGTGATCATGGGAAATGATATTGCTGGAGACAGAGTTGTTGCTGACCTTCCATATGTTACTGATGAACCTTGTGATGAAGCTGATTCTCCTGATGACACAGAGACTGTTATCTTCCCCTCTTGTGCTGTTACCCGTGCCATGAGTAAAAGAAAAGATGCCAGTGAGTCAAAGGACAAGGCAATGACTTCAGATGAAGTTGATTTGACTGACACCTTCTTCAACAACCTGGATGTTCCGGCTAGCATGTCCATGGATGTATCAGAGAGTGACAAGTACATAGCTGAGAGGATTTCTGACACAGATGAATCAGTACAACGACTTGGAGCTGCGTCTAAAGAGATTGGCTCCAGAGAGATGCTTGTTGCAGAACAGAAGAACTGCCCTGAGATAAATGGACTTCGAGACCTAGCTCTATCTGAGGAAGATATGGTCTCTGAACCAGTTTGCTACTATTTGAAGTCAGATGTGTTGATGAGAAAGTGGAGACCTCCAGACTGTTCAGTTGATGAAGATTGGCGTGTGATACATCAGATTGTGGTTCCTCAAGTGTATCGCCATGAAATTCTGAGCCTTGCACATGATAGTCTCCTGTCTGCACATCTAGGTGTGAAAAAGACTTACCAGAAGATTTTGAAGCAATTCTTTTGGCCTGGAGTTCAGAAAGATGTGCGTCAGTATTGCAGAACCTGTCACACCTGCCAGAAGGTTGGTAAGCCAAATCAGAAGATTCCAAGATATCCTCTACAGCCTATCCCAGCATTTGAAGAACCATTCAGTCATGTTATTATTGACTGTGTAGGGCCTCTCCCTCGCAGTAAAGCTGGAAACCAGTATCTCTTAACCATTATGTGTTCCTCCACAAGATTCCCCGAAGCGATCCCTTTGAGAACCATCAAGTCAGCAGTTATTTGCAAGGCCTTGGTTAAATTCTTCAGTCTAGTTGGGTTACCTAAATCTGTTCAATCTGATCAGGGTAGCAATTTTATGTCAAGACTCTTCCAGCAAGTCATGTTTGAGTTAGGAATCACACAATACAAGTCAAGTCCTTACCATCCAGAATCACAAGGAGCATTGGAACGTTTCCATCAAACCTTGAAGAACATGTTGAGATCCTACTGTGACGATAACCAAAAGGATTGGGAGAAAGGCATCCCATATGTGTTGTTTGCTGCACGAGAGTCTGTACAGGAATCGTTAGGTTTTAGTCCGTTTGAGTTGGTTTTGGGGCGTGTACCTAGGGGTCCACTGATGTTCCTGAGAGAGAAGTGGTTGGATGAGGATTCAGACCTGAATTTGCTTGATTATGTCTCCAGTTTTAAACAGAGGTTTATAGGCGCCTGCGATCTTGCCAGAAAGAATCTTCAGATGACCCAGGAGAAAATGAAGAATTGGTATGATTAAAAAAGCTCAGTTTCGAAAGTTTGTGACTGGTGATAAAGTTCTTGCTCTGCTGCCGATCCCAGGTAATCCTTTGAGAGCCAGGTATTATGGACCATACTCAATTGTAAAGAAAGTTAACCATACTGATTATGTCATTGCAACACCCGAACGACAGAAAACCAAGCGACTATGTCACATCAACATGTTGAAGATGTATCATGATAGATATGCTGGTGGTCAGTCACTTTGTGTTGGTAGTGTCGATAAAGTTGACATTAGTGAGAGTTGTAGCTCTACAGATGACCACAGTCCTTCAATTCTCCACGAACCAGACATGAAGCTCAGTAATTCAGAGGTCCTGAAAAACCTAGGGTGTAAGTTGTCTCACTTGATTGATGATCAGAAGCAAGAGTTGACAGTATTGCTTTGAGAATTCTCAAATCTGTTTCCTGATTTGCCCTCTAGAACAGACTCAGTCTATCATGATATTGATGTAGGATATGCTAGGCCTGTTAAGCAGTCTGCTTATAGAGTTAATCCTATTAGGTAAGCTCAGCCTACGAACGAGATAGACTATATGCTTAAAAATGACATAATAGAAGCTAGCAGTAGTCCTTGGAGTTCACCTTGTGTGCTAGTACCTAAGGCTGGGGGTGGAATACGTGTATGTAACAATTTTAAGCGTGTCAATGCTTTGTCAAAATCAGACTCTTTCCCTTTGCCTAGAATTGATGATTGTATAGATAGAATAGGAAAAGCTAGGTTTGTGAGTAAGTTTGATTTATTGAAGGGATACTGGCAGATCCCATTAACATGTAGAGCAAAGCAAGTATCAGCTTTTGTTACTCCTGAAGGTTTGTACCAGTACAAGGTGATGCCATTCGGGCTCAAAAATGCACCTGCCACTTTCCAGAGATTCATCAACTCCATCACCTCCAGAATTAACCACTGTGAAGCCTACATTGATGATGTCGTAGTTGCCACAGATCACTGGGATGCCCACATTCAGACTATTCGGGAACTGTTCATTAATCTGACTGAGGTTAAACTCACTATTAATCTGTCAAAGAGTGAGTTTGCCAGAGCTACAGTGACATACCTGGGACATATTGTTGGACAAGGTGAAGTCAGGCCTGTGCAAGCAAAGGTTGAGGCTGTTGAAAAGTTCCCAGTTCCACAGACAAAGAAAGAACTGATGCGTTTCCTCGGTATGTCTGGGTATTATCGGCGTTTCTGCAAGAACTTTTCCCAGGTTGCAGTGCCACTGACAGATCTCCTAAAGAAGAACTGTAAATTTGTGTGGACCGATTCTCAACAGTGTGCATTTGACAAGATCAAAGCCATCCTGACAAACAAGCCTGTGTTGAAAGCACCAGACTTTAATCAGCAGTTCAAGCTCTATGTTGATGCTTCTGATGTCGGAGCAGGAGCAGTTTTGCAACAAGAAGATTCCAGAGGAATAGATCATCCTGTGTGTTATTTTAGCAAAAAATTTGATGTTCATCAAAGAAACTACTCAACTATTGAGAAAGAGACCCTTGGACTGATGTTGGCTCTGCAACATTTTGACATATACTTGAGCACTACAGTGGTTCCAGTTATTGTATATACGGATCATAATCCAATTGTGTTTCTGAGGAAACTCAAAAACAAGAACCAGAGATTGATGCGTTGGAGCCTGCAGCTAGAGACATTTGACCTTGACATTCGACACATCAAGGGTAGAGACAATATCATTGCTGATGCTCTGTCTAGGGCTAGGTAATGGACTGCTGTGTTCTGTTTGTGATATATACTGTGTAAATTTTGGTTTCAGTGACTGTTAAGGATGTGTACTGTACATACATGTAGCTGATGTGCATGTGTCAGCAGGTTGTTTTTAATCTTAAAGTGTAATATTGTATAATAGTGACATTATGTTCTCTCACTGTCAGTTTTTGTTTACAAAACTTCTTTTCAAGAGGGGGAATGTTATGAGTAATGAAATACATGAAGTTACATCTATTGAGCTTCTGTAAGCTAATTGATATGTAAGCTGTGCTGAAGGTTCACTCTATTGGATTACATAACCTTATTGAGAAGTTTATTGTTAATACCAAGCTGCTTAGTTCAAGAGCTTCGGTGCATACCAAGCTAGTTATTTAACTGCAAGCTTTGCTATTGAGACATAAGCTTTCTTTTACTTTAAAACACTTGGATATCTGGTTAGTAGTTAGAAATTATCTCAGCCTCTGTACAGACCAGAACTTTATAACTCTTTTGCTGCGCCCATGTCGGGATATTTTAAAGTACCCATGTCGGGATAAATACTATGGTGGCCAGGTCGGCAATACAGTGAACATTGTGGTTGAGGATTGTGATCCATTCATCCCTGAGGAGTAAGACTTTTCCTTTATTAATACTTGCTCTGTATTATTGTTAGTCTGCCAGATTTTCAAAGCTGAGATTTATTTGAATATATATAGTTATTACTTTATTTATTAAACCTTGTATATACTTTTAGAACTGTTGTGTTTTCCCTTCTTTGTTATGTTGGGGATTTTAATCATGGCTGTAATCCACACGTAACACCAACGGACCTACAGTATATGTCCTTTTTGGCTTCTCCTCTTCTGCGACTTCCACCTGCTAGTATCCTGACTTAAGATCGAAGAAAATACAAAACCTAGCACCATGCAACGCATCGAGGGTCTCCTCAATGCGGGGAATGTTGTGAGCATCGCGAACTGTCTTATTGTTTAACTGTTGATAATCAATACAGAATCTAAGCCCTTTATTGCGTTTGCGTACAAGAACAATAGGTGAAGCAAATGGACTGGACGAAGGCCTCATGACACCAACATCCAACAGTTGCTTGAGGTGGTCTTTCACCTCCTGATACATCGAGGGAGGAATTCGTTGATGTCTTCCTTTGAAAGGGCATTCATCGAGTAACTAAGTCTGTGTGTCCCAAATCTATGTCAGACGTACTAAAGATGTCATCAAACTCTGTAAGTAACGACTTCACCTGAGACAACTCTCCAGGGGAACAACTTTTCTTCAGTGCTGCCAAATTAAAAACAAATCTGGGGACTGATGACCTGACAAATCTATGATAAAGTCTGAAGCTTGATAATCAGCAGTAGAATCCGAGGCTGGATAATCAGCAGTAGAATCCGAGGCTGGATAATCAGCTGGATAGTCCATCACCTGCCCCTGCTGTCCAAGAAAAAGAACACTTCTAGCTGGAATAGTCACAGACTTATTGGAACTATGTTCAACCTCTACTTTAACTCTACTCTTATTGCCGGGCTTGAGATTGACGATACCATAGATAAGTTCAAAGAATCTGAGAGCTCAGGATTGGCACAGGCAAAGTAATGCATTTTTGTTTGTGGTGACTTCACTTTACAGAATCCAAAAATAACCTGATTACAAGATGGAGGAATAGTAATCTGCTTTGTAGTATGCACAGTCTCTGTTCTCCGGAGATCATCCTGACGCCTAATGCATGAGCCTGAGCCTAAGTAGAATTTCATGGTTTAACAAGAGAACTAGCGGTTTCAGCAACAGTAGAAAGGACATTCGTCCCCAAGATCACAGGAACTTTACTGTTATGCTCATTGGAAGGCACAATCAAAATTGGTCCACCCAACTGGAGTTCAGATGGAGTCAAATACTATGAAGTCAGATGGTAAACTGACATCAGTTTTGTATCTCCTGCTCCTTTCAGGTTCAGAAGAGATCCTATGCGTTTAAGCTTAAGCTGTGGGAGATTGGATGTGTAGAAGTGTTCAGCCATGACAGTTATTTCAGAGCCTGTGTCTATAAGTGCACGACAGGTACAACCTTCAACTGTAATTTGTGCTATGTTAGCTGGACCAACCAAGTTTGAAGGCATCTCATTATACTTGAGCTACACTTCAAGTACCCAGCCCGCTCCTCGGCTGGGACTTGAACTATATAGTTTAAAGAGTTTTGACAATGAGGATGTCCCAAATATTTCTGGAAGTTGATGGAGCTACTGCTTGTCTACCTGTTCCTTTGACAATGAGGGGTTTACTGGTTGTGGATGGACTCTGTTAAGGTGGAAAGGACTTTTTTGTGGCCTCTAAAGATGTAACTTTTTATTCAACAGACTTTAGTGTTGAATCTTTCTTGGTGATGTACCTAAGACCCCCCTGTGTTGGGGAATCAGCACAGTTAGTAACCAAGGGCAAAAAATTATTAAAGGCTGAACGCTCTTCAACTCGCCTAACTGCGTGTAAAAGGCCATTAACATCCATACCCGAGTCAAAATGGTGTCGACTGGCTTGTTTAAGCCTCTCGCTATATGGACCTGTCCAGATTTCGGCTCGTAAAAGACTAGTAGCAGCATGTGGAGGGAGAATGCATGCAGTCTCTATCTGGGATGTCCTCAGTCTGCAACTCCAAGCAGCTATTGACTCTTGTTGACAAGCAGCATGGAAATGTTCCATTAGAGTCTCACCTGGCAAAACATTCCCAAACACCAAGTCCAACTGCTCAGTTACCTGATCTAGAGGAATGGCTTGATGAAGTCCACTAAGTAGTTCTGCTACAGAACCCTTAGCAGCTCTACACATAGCCAGACGAATCGAGGTGTCAGGAAAAAACACTTTTTACGACAACCCATTATCTCCGACCTCCACTGGGTATACTTCATATCACCTTTGTTTCCATCACCTGAAAAGCTAGACAACCTTGGACTTGGAGTATAAATAATGGGCATACACGGTATATAGGGTGTGGATGTCAGCCTTGGCTGAGTGATATTACCAAGAGGACTATATGGTCTAGCAGGAGATGGTAAGTCATTTCTTGGGCTAAGATCCAAGTTGAAAATCCGAGAGGGCATCATATTCTCATCTGTTGGTAAAGGTCTAAATTGGCGCTAGGGCGATTGGACGTGTGCGGACATTCCAAAAGGAGGGTCATACTGTGTCACCCGCGAATATGGAGGGGTTTGTATCCGAGACACATCGAAGCCTGGTTCGCTTCTCGGCAGACAATATGTTCGCTGTTGAGTATTGCACTTGGAAAGCTATATCGTCAGCCAATCGCCCAAGCAGGCGTGTGCGAGTAGATGAAAGAAGGTTCTGGAGACAATCAACAACAATGTCAACATCAGCCTTAGGACTTGTTATGTTAAAGATTCCATGAGCAAATCTAGTCTAGTCTAAACTAGCAAAGAAGCTCATGTCGTAACAAGTCTAATAAGTCATCAGTAGCTGAGAGAGTGACATCATCAGTAGCTGGGGGCTAAATCCCCCCCCCCCCCCAAGTTCAAGTTTTATTTTTTAAATCCCCAAGTTAATTATTAAATTATATTATAAACTGTAGATTAAAGTTTAATTTTATAATTAAATATTGAAGCCAATAAAATTGTAATTGTGTTAGACTATTTGAAATAATAATAATAATAATAATAAGTATATTTATATGGCGCACATATTCATACACAAAGTGTATGCTCAAGGCGATACATGTATCAAGTTAGTCAAAAAACAAACCTTGGAGAACTTTTTAAACAAGTATGTTCTTAAATCTGCCTTGAATGTCCTAAGACTTGGAGAACACCTCAGTTCATGAGGTAATGAGTTCCACAGCACAGGTGCTGAATAGGTAAAAGACCTAAAACCAAACTGTTTGAGTTAAGGTTTTGGAACGACCATCAGGTCTTGATCGGTAGATCGGAGTGTTCTCTCTGGACTGTACTTTGCTACAATTTCAGATACACGTAAGTTAAATATACCCAATCCAAAATGTTTTGAAAACAAAGCAAAAAGAATACATCCAGCAATAATCCTGAGTGGAATACAGCCAAGCAAGGTCACCTAGGTCAACTTAACCTACGCCAAACTTTACCTAAATGAAATAAGTCTAAGCAAGAATACACCTAGATAAAATAAACTTAAGTCCAAATACACCTAGGAGAAATATGTCTGAAAACAACTGAGGGAAAATTCGCAGAATGAAAGAAAGACCACCGTCACAAACTGTGATGCACAAATAAAGCCTTGTAAGCTTTTTGATCGATCACATTTCTGTTAACCCTTTCTGTGGCCACAAAATATTCTACACCCTCATTTACATAAATAAGTTCAATTCAAAAGTGATATTAACAACACCAGTATTAACAAAAGTGAATCAAGTTGCTCACAGTGTAAACAAAAGTCATAAAAGTGCTGGAAAGTTCAAGGCTTCAGAACATGTAACATTTTGTGTAATTAAATTATAGTTCATGAGCAGTTTAGCTTTACCACAAAAGCAAGTAAAGTCACTGCACCTTGTCAATCATGAACTCACACATTGTCCGAAGAAAGGTGTTCCATCAATCGTTCAGAGCTGGGGTTCCATGGGGGAATGAAACAGCTGCACTCTTGAATGAATGAATCCCGAATCCAGGTTTCCGGCTGCCGCAATATTTCAGCCACAAACATGGGTGGTGACCATGACAAAGTGATGAATGCGCGCTCTCTCTCTTTCTCTCTCTCTTTCTCTCTCTCTTTCTCTCTCTCTCTTTCTCTCTTTCTTTCTTTCTCTCTCTCTCTTTCTTTCTTTCTTTCTCTTTCTCTCTATCTCGCCACTCTCTCTCTTCTCTCTCTCTCTCTCTCTCGCTCTCTCTCTGCCAATCCGGTGTCTAAAGTGGTCAAGTTTTATCCAGCGGCCCCACGTTGGACGCCAAATTTTGGGCCGTGGTAATTATATTCGGCTCTGGGCCGCTGGATAATACAAAAAGTTCAAGATGACCAAGACATTTATTATTAAGAGTGATGAGCAAGATGAATGAGTTTTGCTGCTTAGGTTAATTCAAGTTCAAGTTGTTTATTGTACAAAACGTCGCTGGCCCATATTCAATTAAAGGGTACATAAATATAATACAATGAATGTATTATCACGTTTCACGTGAAAAACCATTTGCACAGTATGTATACTCAATAAACAGAGAAATATAATACAGTGTATATATACACATGGTAAGTTAAGATGGACAACTTAACATGTATTTACGATGACGCATTGCATAATATATATATATTTAGCAGTATTCCGAGTATTATTTTCCTTACTAGTTGAGAAAAGATTAATAAGTGTCTCACGGTTACAATATTCATTCTTTATAGTAGGAAGATACTGTTGTCGTAGGACTTTATATTCATCACAAATGAACAGAAATGAAATTCATCCTCAATATCACTGAGGCAAAATGGACAAGTGCCCAAGATTCGGGAAATATGCCCTCGTTAAAAATATAGTTGAAATGTTAGTGTAAACAAGGTAAAATCACAGTCTGTGCAGATTTCAGCATTTCAGCAAGGATCCCATCAGGTCCAACAGATTTGCCGCTTTTCAGGCCGTTTATTGCTGAAATAATTTCTTTATTAGTAATATGAGCACAAAAGGACCTCTTCGTCAATGTCGTCTTAATCCTCAGCATCATCAGTAGCGTGTACATCCTGATCAGAAGGAGGGTGGTTTTCAGCGAAAACATTAATGAAGTGGAGATACCAATCCATGCCCGAGATTCTGCACTGTTGCCTCGGGCCTCTACTGTCGGATCTGACAACTCTCCAGAATTGAGAGGGACTATCTTGAACCTTAATTAACTTATTTAACCTAAAGTCTTTAAAGGAACACGATCAGAGATGCAGGTACGCCAATCTAAGTTCAGAGCTAAAAATAAATTGTGCATCGCATTTTGAAGAAAGTATACGTATAAGCAAACATGGAACTGGCTAAAACGGTGATACGTCATAACGATGACATGCGATTGGACAAAACAGTCACAATTAGACGAAACGGGGATAGATATTTGGTCCAAACGGTGACACTTTTTGGATACAACGGTGACAACAAAAGACATATACATCCATCGATCATTACACTGTAGTTTCCGTAGATTTTCGCCAAGTTTGGCGTGTCGCCGTTTTGGCTTGATACCGGTTTAGCTACAACACATAAAACGATGACGTCACCAAAATGGGGAACGTATAGCAATTAATTGTCGAGTTTGAGTAAGTAAATTTTTGGCGAATAAACTGTAGTTAACCGTCCATTATTAGCAGTAGGATTTCGCCGTTATGTAATTTATGTATCAATGTTTTAGCCAACCGACTTTCAAGAACGTGTTTTAAGTTTTTGTTCGGTATTGGAGATGCAACTCTGATCATGTCCCTTTAAGGCCGAATCTTCTCGGTTTCACTAAATTTTGGACTGAATCTTCCCGTTAAATATGGAATTAATTTTCGATTTAATTGTACATTTTATTTTTGTTAACGGATAACGATATTGTTTTGTGTTTGTATGTCATAATCAAACAATTTTGGTTGTAGGTCCACTTTGTTATCTATCTTACGTCATGGAAATAAATAAATACACATAATTTTTATTTAATCAGTCTTCAAAATATTAAAAAGTAAAATAATATTGGGCATTATAGTTGTAAAACTATTATACATATTATTTAACCAAACACTATTGATTTGAAAGTACTGCTTGACTAAATGGTTGTTTTTTTTTGGGGGGGGGGGGTTGTATTTTTTGTGTGTTTCAATTTTGGTTATCATCGGCGTGTGAACAAGCCAACGTTACATACTGACGTCCAAAAGAAATTAGACCAAGATTTTGAGAGACTACTGAATAAATTCACAAATGCGTTGAATATGTACAAGAAATATCCCTTCAAGACTTGGAAGGTTTATCAATGAGATGATGTCAATCAAATTACACTCACCGAAATCCAAGCTATGGCTAAAACACGTAAGGGAAAATAATTGAAATTATTTGGTATACTTTCTTTTGGACGTCAGTATATTATACTAACAAATATTAGCCTACAAAGGGCACGTGGTTGGTAATGCAGATCTCCAAGGAGTACATGGTTGACTGAAGTGTTGGAAACACTGCCATAGGAATATCAGTTGGGTAAATGTTTCAAGTGCTGGTCGAGTTGTCTGCCTTGTTGGCAACATTGAAGAATCGCTCCCTTAATATTCAATTGAGGTTAACCCCTTGACCGGATCACCTTGTCCGTTAGACCGACATCCCATTGGTCTAACCCTAAAACAGCCCTAACAGGTCAAAAACTTTAGGGAGGTTGACCTCGGATAGTAGTTGGCTTGTTAAGCTCCAAGGATTCGCTTTGCCTCACATTGAGATAATGTCAGTGGTGTCATCTTGGGCAAATGGCTTTGCTCAAACATTGCCTCAGTCCACCTAGCTGAAAGTGGGTACCTGGTCGGAGAGATGGCAATGTGAGCACCTAATAGGCACCTTCGCTTGTATACTCACTGGGAAGTTGAGAAATGTGGTGGATTGTATACATTGTTCCAATAACCAGGGTAATATTTATGTGAAGCGGTTTGGGCATGCACCAAGAGTGTGGAGTTCAGTGTGATATGAGCATCCTCTTCATATCCAGAAGTATGTCACCACATATTGTATATCATTTCCTTTCCAGATAATTTACAACCAACTTGCAAACCAAGTTGAAGAGTTTACACTGGCATTACTAGATCAATGTCATAGTTCAGACGAGGTCAAGGCCGTTCTCAGTGGCAAGCCAGAGCTGCCTGAAGATGATGGCGAAGAGGATGACGATGATGATGACGAAAACGATATCCTGCCCATGCTAAGCACGGCTATACGAATGGAACAAAAACGGGTAGGTTTTCCCCAGACAAGTCATTTCATTATCTTTGGGCCCTGTTGCAGTCGTCACTTAAAACCCTTATCAGGCACGTAGGAAAAGGGGGGGGGATGGGGGTGCTTCCTCCGCACTTTTTCCTGACACTCTATTGCATTTGTTCTATTTGTGGAAATCTCCCTGTAGGCAACAGCAGTGTTTACATCAGATTTGTGTTGGAAGTAATATGTTTAATCCTAATAAAAGAAGCTGTCTGTCTCTTTGAACAAATGGTAAGACGGTAACCCTCTCTCCACATCTCCCGATGTTCATGTTCAGAGTCGAGATCCCCCCCCCCCGGCTATGAAATATGATCTGCATATAAAGCAGGCTTCTAAATCTGGCCCCTACGTATGACAAGAAACCCAAATGAACGGTTCCCATCTTTCTATTATCTAAGTAAGAGACATTGGATGGGACACTGTGTAAGATGCTCACATAAGGAACGAGTAAATTTTCCCCGAAAACGGGGGAGGGGGACCTTAACGTCTGATCAGCATCATTATAAACGATTAGTTTGTAAAACTGTTCTACAGATCCGACCTTTTTATGTTAAAGTCTGCCTCCTATACTTAATCAAATAGATCTTAAAGTATGTTCTCTGTGCTTGATTTTGTAGGTCCCTAGACAGATCCCTAGATACACCAGAAATTCTGGTCCCTGTGATTAATCATATAGATCTGCATATAAAACAAATCCCTATAATATGAATTAAGGCATTGCCTTGTTACTCGCGCAGCCAAATGTAGGCTTACATATATAATTATATAGCCTTAGCAAACATCATAAACAAGAACGTTTCCTTTCGTGACCAAATATAATAGTAGGC
>JAUELE010055800.1:0-15699 GCA_031471655.1 Diodora aspera
ACATCAGGAAAAGGGACAACACAGGATCAATAGTAAGAAAGAGAAAGCAAAAGATCCTCATTTTAGATGGCTCTTACGGCAAGCATGAGGATATTGGGGTCCCCTTTTATCTTATGTTAGAGCGACCCCCTCCTCTCCCCCTCCCCCCCCTTGGGAACCCCATTGGGTTGGATCACAGAGTGCAACAAGTACCCCATTCATATCATCAAGCGAGAGAGGATAAACTCAGATCACCCTCACATGAGTTAACAGATTCTAATTGCATCATCACAGACTTTATTTGAATCCATACAGGTTTCACCCAAAGGCTTCACTTGTTCCTCTAGTCAAACTGTAAATTGCTTCTCTGATCTAACTTGAGACACACAACTAGCTGCTCCTGCCATTATTTGATATAAAGACACTAGTACCTGTGTTGAAACATCAGTTACATATAAAGCAAAGAAATTCATGAGTTGACTGGTCTGTTGTCTGGTCTGTTGTCTGCCATATCAAATGTAAATGCAATTGCTAGACATGCCCTTTACAAGCTGCATAAGCAAACATTACCTACATTACAGTGATCTCTGACATTCTGGTACATATCCTTAATAACTACAAGAGAGATGATGCAATACAGTTGATGATAGAATTGTTCTTGGGCTTGAAGATCTCAGACAAAATGAACTGCAAGTTCCAAGACTAATCCAGTCTACCTCAAGCCCGATTCTGATCTGCTTTAACTAGAGAGACAGAAGTGGTACTCTCCTTATATCCACACATTGCTACATATGTTTCTGTAATAACACTATCTGTCAGACAGCACATGGACTGAATCAGTTTCGTACAGAGAAATCAATTAATTAACTAGTTACAACAAATTGTTTTGGACAAAATAATTTCAAACTCATGTTAAGGAAAAATTGAAGAGGACAGTTTAATGCTACAGGTTGCTATTTTCTGTGCATTGAGCCAACTTCAATGGATGTGAAAACCCCATTGTTTGAATGTTACAGGTGCACATGATTTAAATATCAAGGATGCTTCTCAAAACATGTGTTTCCATTGACACTGATACTTCAACAATGCTTTTGTTAATCCTACCTCCAATTAGTCGGCTGAAGCTTGCTCTTGGAGGGAAGTCGCTGAAGATCAACTAATTATGACCAAAGCTAATTTTTTAAAGGAACTAGATAATGTTTGAGCGAGGAAGTGAGCTTGGTTTGTCAGCAAACCTATAGTGATCATGTTACGTCTGCAATTATTCTCTAGAACAAGTGATGTCAATGCGCCATGAGCAAACACTTGGTGTTTAGGAATCTGGCGCAATACAAGATTACTACTACTACTACTACAATGGACTCTGTACAAACCGGACTATTAGTAGTCCGCCATTCTGTCAAAACCAGCATAGTCTAAATATTATGTGAAATACTCTGGACAATTCTGGATTCCGGTAAACACTTTTACTCCCAAACATCGTTTTCAAATGAAAAATATTCTGTAGAAACCGGCATCACTGAATGACTGGTAGTAACTATTACCCTGATCTTTGTAAAAGCAAATGGATTCACTGTCCGCCGAGATACAAAGTGCATTTATTAGTTGTTGTGGCTAATTAATTGTTAGATACACAACACATTAGTGATAAAAATGACTTCATCATAATTGGTGTTTTAAACATGTCATCACTTCGAAATAAATTCAATGATCTTGTTCATTCGGCAATATGTCACTCACTGACAGGTAAGTCGTCAGTGGCATTCTCTCTAGAAACCGGCTTTCTGTCTAAACCACCACAAGTCCACTGTATTCTTGAAATATTGATGATCTTCAGACGTAGAAAAATGTAAACATAAATTTATATATAAATATGAAATATGCAAAAATTTTAATATAAACCCTTGTTGGGTGTAATATATTTTTCCTATTAAATGTTTGGTGTTGAAATCACTTCAAACAGGTGCATAGCATATGACAAGCCATTGAAACATCATATGACAACCCATTCACACATCATGTGACAAGCCATTCACACATTATATGAGAAGATAAGCCATTCACACATCATATAACAAGCCATTCACAAATCAGATGACAAGCCATTCACACATTATATGAGAAGCCACTCACACATCATATGACAAGCCATTCACACATCATATGACAAGCCATTCACACATCATATGACAAGCCATTCACATATCATATGACAAGCCATTATAAGCCATTCACAAGACCAAAGTCTGTTTCAGAATATAGCCATGGACACCATAGTATTTTACTGCACCAATTTGTCTTTTTACGCACCACACTTTCAATTCCGCCTCTAAGGTGGATTTTTGGAAACCATCTCTTTTGGTGGACTGGAGTCAGATTTGACTCTAACCAAGCTTGGAGTCAGATTCTGGAAATTAGGATTTTAGGTGCAGCACACGCGTATATGGCCTATAGCCATGGCCACATTAGCATCGTCAACTAGTAAGCCAGCACTAATTTACCTTGTAACACACACAACTTTCAAAAGTGGATTTTTGTAAACTACTTCTCATGTGGATTGAAGCTGAATTCTGGAAATGCAGATTTTAGGCAATGCAAGTGTGTCTATGGCTTATATATTTTCGCTGGCATTTAGAAGAAGAATAGATCACTTATGAATTTGTTATTTCCTTAATTGGTAAATGCGACATTTCAACACTGGTACCTCTAGCTGTCAAAACGTCACATCTACTAAATAAAGAAGTGAAAAATCTACCAGTTAAGTTAAATTATCCTATAAGTTTGTTTAGCGTAAATGCCTTAACTCCTGTATGTACGAGAACATGGCAAGGGCTATCCATCACTGAGATTTTTCCAATACCAGACACAACACTTAGCCCTGGTCAGTGCCAGCTTATTTGTCTTGCAATACTTGCTGATTATTCCTGTTTGGCAAGAAGAGAACAATTTGCTTACTTTTACTGGTCAAGCTAGAGATAACACACTGATGGTGCTGATAAACACTGCGCCTGTAGCACCCACCCATGCCCATCAATCCCACTAATATCTGTATATTTTCACAATTCATATAGAGATCATATAGTTTATTTTGTTACTTTTGTGAGAGCAGCTGACTTTGAAAGATGATTGACCTTTCAAATATCCTTAAACATAAGCCAATGACTTTATCAATTCAGGGAAATGATTAGACATGGGTAGCAGAAGCTGGGGTCTCCCACCAACCCCCTTCCCCCAATTCCCTGGCTCAAACCCTCACACTTGTAACTAGGTGGAGCTGAACCCTTTTATTCACTAATAATTAGTCAGAACACGTCTCCCACTCTCTTGGACCCCCAGAGGTTCTTGGGTCTAGGCACCCCCTGGGTACTTTGATCCTTGGATTCTTGGATTCTTGGTTTGTTCCTCCCCCCGCCTGAAATAGCTTCCGTTGCCCATGCCATATTGTTTGAATTTACCTGCCTGAAGATGCGTCATTTAAAACTTCACTTAAAAACTTCATTCAACTGTGCATCTTGCAGCAAAAGAAATAACCTGGTGCAATATGAGCCTTTTTATAACCTCTGAAAATAGATTCTATTTTGTCATTTGAAGTGCTCTCACCTAAATGTTTTTTCTTGGAAATTCAATTTCCTTACCGTCGTCAGTTTGATAATAGTGAAAAATAAAAAATAAGCCAAAGAAATGTAATTCAAGAAGCTTGGTAGATTATTAAAATGAACTGTGTAGGTGTGAAAGCCATGAATGTTGGACCATCAGGAAATTGTGTTTTTCTAACAAGCTGAAGTTTCCAAAAGTAAAAACTGAACCCGGTGCTAACGTCAGGTCATAAAAAAACTTGGTGCTAGCACCAGAATAATGAAAAATTAACCTGGCTTCGGCTTGCCTTTTTATTTGGTTTGTACCTCCACTGGCTTATAATGTTGCTTACTTCAAATTGTCTTTGATGAGAAGTGAAAGTAGATTACATACAGTCCCACAACACAGATACTGAATTTTAAGTCTGAGTGAGTGAATCAATGCATATAGATAAGTATACTGAAGAATGATCGAGTGATTGAATGAAAATGTGAGTGAATGAGTGAGTGAGTGGGTGGGTGGGTGGGTGGCTCGCTCATTACTCAATAATTGTCACTCAATAAAGTTCATTCTACGTCCCAGCCATGTTCCCACCAGGTTCTCACTGCACTGAACACGTTCCCATTGATTTTCTATCACGCACATGATCATGCACCCACTATACATCCAAGGAGATCAACCCACATTCTTACAAAGTCCAACTAGATCATGCCATGTTCTTACCACGCGCTTACCACGTTGTCATTGGTCCTTCAGGTTCCTAGAAATGATGGTGTGAGGGTCTAGTGTTCATACTGAATTCTTTGAACATGCCATAAACATAATAAGCACACAAACAATGTAATAACAACGTAATATGAACTTAATGCTGTCTTCTACAAGCTAACATGGACGTACCAGGGTCATAGCACAAACATGAAGAGGATGTATGTTGGTAATTTCATTGATGTAGTGAGAACTCCATTGATGTAGCAATTACACAGTGACAACACAGTGACAACTTGGTAAGAACTCCATCCATTCTTTCCCCGTTTGCACAGTGCTTGTAGTACATCAATGGAGTCCCTACAAAGTGTTAGTTACATCATTAACTGGTCAATGCCGACTTTACTACATCTTTATTAAGTCCTTACTGCATGTTGCTCAGATCGTGGAGCCGCCACACACATTTTGAGCATGTCCTAAATGCACATGGCAGCTCCAAGACCATGGAGACCATACTACATCGTAGAGGTTTCTGATAGGTTCCTGCCAGGTTGTACAAGTTCTTACTGTGTTCAGCCAATATTTTGAGGACTTGTATGAGTGTGATGGGATATAACTCATTCAGCCAGCCACCAAACCACCTCATCATATAAAAATGATACAAAGTGAAATCGTGCAGTTATCAGCAAACTACAAGTACAGTTCATCTTCATTTACTTTGACAAACTTCTAACCTGTAGGAAGATGTGAGGCATGACAATAGTGAAGTACTGTATGTATATTTGGTATGTATCAGTTATCTATTGCAGCAATGTTTACAGATCATGCTTAACCAGCAGGCAAGTGTTGATGAGCTCCCAGGTAAATACCGACTGCAAGGTCTATTGATACAACACAATAGTCTATTGGCCAGGGTCTTCAAATAGATACAGGATGACAAACTTGAAATGATAAGACAACATACCCTGGAAGAAAACCCTTACCCACTCCTGTTTGGATTAAAGAGGCTATGAAATATTTATGGTAAGTGTTTGTTAAGCTCTGTGATCTGATTTGTGGTGGGAGTATGTCCTTAATGGACTCCAGGGTCATTATCTTATGTCTTACCATTGGGGCTACGTCACCAGGTCGAAAGGTAGAGCTTTACCATGTACAAAATACAGTAAAATAAGATCTCAATTGTTGGACTGAGACAGTAACACAAGACCTCTGTTATTTGCTGCTGAAGTAAAATAAGGCTTATGTTATTTTGCTGCTGAAGTAAAATAAGGCTTATGTCATTTTGCTGCTGAAGTAAAATAAGGCTTATGTTATTTTGCTGCTTAAGTAAAATAATGGGCTTATGTCATTTTAATGCTGAAGTAAAATAAGATGTTTGTTAATGTGTTGCTTTGCACATTTGCAACCTATATCTTGAAATATAAAACAATTAAATGTGTACACATTTCTATGTGGTACAAATCTGACCAATTAAAGTAAAAGATTTCTTAAATTCTACATAATCTTTAAAACCTTGTAAACTCACACATTGATAGAAACATGATATCTACATGGTAAAGCCAGAATCTGTTCTTGTTATCTTGCTATTCTCTAGCTTGTTTTGTTCTCTTCTAGCCATTCACTCTGGTTGTATAAACTCTAGGGACCCTTGTTGCATAATATTCAAATTGTGATGTTACTTGTGCATGATTCAATCAAATGCCTTAAAGTAATTAATAAACCAGCAGTGCTAAGCAAATTACCTCCCTTCAGAGAAGACTTGATGGTTTTGTGTTATTGTGAATCTGGTCTAATCAAATTATACCACACTGACAATACTAAACCTAATATGACTGGGAACGGTGATGCCGTATATATGGCTACAGCTAGGAACATAAAGATGCTACACTAATCCCTGCTGGTACACCTGTCTTACACCTGAATGAGTGGTCGTTACTAATGTTGTAATTATATATGCATGTAAGCATATTGCACACCTTGAGGTTTGTCTTGTACAGGTGTAACAATGCCAGGAATGTGCTAATGAGATAAAAGACTATATCTCATTAGATAACCATAGATGCCTCTTGGAGTGGAGTCTGTTATGTCTGTTAATATGGAGGACACAGCGGTCTCAGATAAACATAGCTCATTTATCTCTTCCAGCAGCACATATTTACCGGTCTTTGTCCGGAAAAAGTACATTTTGTATGTTAATATCATAGTTTTCATTCATCAAATCCTTGCCGAAACCATTATTTTATGCATGCAAATTTTTTGTTTGGTCCTGGAAGGCACATCCATTATATAGATTCACCATGTTTTTGCTCAAATCTTTGATTCAAAAAGTCAAATGCAACAACATTTTTGTAATTTTAGCCTTATCACAATAGTTTCAACATTTTATTTCAATATTTTGTACATTTCTTATGATTTCCACACATGACATTAAACAGTTTAGTCTCCAGTGTCCCTATACAATTCTTGTTCATGCTTAAGGTCGATGAGAGATCAAGAATTCCATAAACAAAGTAAAGGAGTTGATGGTCCAAAAGGTTTGGTGAACCCTTATGTAGATAAGTAAATACAACTGTAGAAAGCTAATCCTATCTGACAGTACAATTAGATCCTGCACATACCACAGGAGGAGGTTTCAGTACGATGGAAAGATGGAAGGTTTACTTTAAAGAATGTTCTCATTCAGGTGTTAATGTGGATTATTCAGATTTTATAGCTCACATTCAGAGGCAAAGTGGATAGGTCTTGGTCCACTACACCATGATGAGCAGGTTTCTATGGTCAGTGTCTGAAGCAGAGTGTTAGTCTCTGAACTTAAGTGGGTTAAACAGTTTGACAACAGCTCCTTGACCTCTCCTGTGGCGGAGGTGACATTCTAACATACATGTCCACCTACAAGGAATTAAAGGATCTGTTCAGGTGATACTAGATGTGTTACCACCTGCTGAAATGTGTCGGTTACCCGAGATGCCTGCTCACCGTTAGGAGAGGCGGTTTCCTGTGACACTTAGCGTCTTAAGTCACCCATTAAAATGCACAAATAAGCTATCTTGGCCACACACAGAGAGATCAGTTTTCTTCTTGTATTGACCTAATAATAACTGATATGTTTACTCATTTTGAGAAATACAGAGTCTCTATTCTTCACACATGCTCAGACATTTTACAAGCACCTGCTAAATAAATTCTTTGTCTTAATAAGCTAAACAGCCAACTCCATAGAAAGTAGCAACATCTTTATAAATAAATACTTGGTTTAACCCTTTTAGTATGTTGCCAAATTACATGAATTATAGCCCCAAACATGGAGGGACTTTTTAGTGTTTTTGGGGCAGATCAGAGAGATTGGATCTATTGTACTTTTCACCCACTTGCTAGAGAGGAAACATCAGTTGCAACATATCAAGAAGGTTACTAGCATAGAATTAAGTATTTTTAGACAGCTCTTGCTACATAATTGTTAAATAACAGCACTGAAGGACAACTACCGGCAGTTAACCTTTGTTTGTTGTTGATATATTTTTGCCTTCTGTAGACTTTATGATATAATAGATTGACATGAATCTTACATTTCACCAGCATTTCCAATGTATTTTTAATCAATTATCTCTAAGTTTTAGATAATTCCATTTTAGGGAATATGACCGAAGGTATAGGAATAATATATAACACAATATGAAATATACTGAAGGAAAAAATAAGGGATCACTGAAAAGGGTACCAAATAATCTTAATCACCAGGACCATAATTACACTTATAAAACATATATATTAGACAGGGCCGCTGGCACTATCAGTAGACAGTGTAACCACCACACCCCTGTCAGCCAGCTCACATTAATAAATGTTTTGTATGCTCTGAATCAACCATTACCACTGGCATGATACAACATGTGATCCTTTATTTTTTTCCACTAGTATATTTTACACGCTCTTAAATTTAGCCTTTTTTGGGCTTTGTGGATATCTCTTGACTCCAGGAATTGGAAACATTGTCTTCTTTGAAATGCTATAACAGACACCCAAATCAGTGAGGGGGAAATCGTATGATTTACATAGGATTGTTCCTCCCTCATTACCGCCTGCTAATGAGTTCATCTTGTCATGGTAAATCACGGTATTCTGAGAGTAGCCCGTTGGCTGGAATTGGGAAGAAGATATTGCAGAAGCTCTGTAATTTGTTAAACTTCTCCAGCACACACCCTGCCAGGTATCAACTACTCGCAGAGGTTAGCGGAGATACAGGTGAAACAGAGGCATCTGGTAATTAAGGGGGAACGAGATTGGATATGGTTGGTCTTTCCAAGAATGGTGCTAATGTAGGAGACATGGTTCTCTTCATTAATGAGAAATTGATGGAATTGTTGGATTTCTTCACTGGAGTGTTTCTGTGAAAGTATTTCTCAAGTCTGTAGTAAATTGGCAGAGTTTGTACAAGAACACTTTCTGGAAAGTAATATATAATATGGGTGATATAGTTCTGAATATCAAATGATGTTTCATTTACAGATTACCAATGAAAAAGTTAAACATGTATATCTATATGTATTTAAAGTTTAGAAATTGATGAATGAATAAATTTCAATGAATGAATGAATGAATGAATGAATGAATGAATGAATGAATGAATGAATGAATGAATGAATGAATGAATGAATGAATTGTCTGTGAAATATTTGAAATTAAAGAAGAATATTATCCAGTATTTCAGAGACATGTTTATGCACCTTGGAGTGTACAGACAGCTCCAGGAATTGAATTCTGCCCAAGATTTAAGTTTGAGACAGAAAGGCGTGGTAACATATTCTAGGCAGTCTCCCCCCAGAGTATCAGCCATATGGTTATCTCTTAGCAGGAAATAGACCACAATCATCGTGTAGTTCACTTATAGAGAAAATAGACACAGTGTTCCAAGTTTAGTCCGGGCACTGATGGTTTCCATCTTCGGATTAAATGAGGTTGATTTATTTAATGAGGACCTTTGAATCAAGTCTAACTGGTGACAACGTTATAGTCATCAGTAAACATATGATCACCTCCTTGACTGAAGAGTTCTCCACTTGACCATTGTCCAGTGTAATTTCTTCACCCATTTCCTATTAAGTACCCTCATGAATATTTCATGGCACCTAAGTGACAACACTAACTGTCTGCAAAACACCTTGAATATGAAGAGTGTCATGAAGGTACACTTGAAACGGACTCCAAGGAGAGGCATCTATTAGGGGTCTTTTGTTTAGCCTTTAAGGGTCACCTTCTCAACATGTCTATAGAAGTTGGTTAATAACCTATACACATAGTATCATCAGAAATAATAGTATGTATATGGTAGCCGTGAGCAACAGGCATCATCCTCGGTTGATCAGGCTGTGAGTCCCATCCGAGCCAACATTGTGGTGTACCCTTGGATATAGGTACTTTACTCCACTTGGCCCAACTGACAAATGACCCAACTGACAAATGGCCCAACTGACAAATGACCCAACTAAAAATGGGTATTAGCATTGCACTGTGGTGACAACCCCCATAAGAGTGGGAAAAAAACTTCCTCGCAAACTTGGATAATTGTATTAAAATCATCATCATCATCATCAGAAATATATACATGTATTTAAGCAGTCTTGTCATCTGAAGATGTTGGCTCCATAGAATAAAGTGTTATCTGAAGTCATGGCTTTAAATTTTTACCAAACTAATACAAACTTCCTGGTTTGGCATCGTACAGTGAAACCAAGCTGAAGAAAGGCATTGAAAAGTCATAAAAATCTTTTGGAAATAAGTGAAAAAAAATTCCTAACTTTTTGATGGATCAGTTGAAAAAAGGATAAAAACACCATTATTTTTATTTGGTCTGACATGGATATAGAAGTGTATTAATCAAGCACAGAGTTCGGTTCATAACCCTCGAGCCTGTTTACCATTTGGTCAAATTATCAGATTCCAACAAACAAGTTTCACTGTCTTTGCACTGCTGTTAAGAGCAGTTATCCTATGTCAAGACCAATGTCTACACCTGTGTTGACACCAGGCAAAGTAATTCAATAACACTGAGGAAGATTGAAGTACTCCACTTTGGGGGGAAGTCCAGGTGATACTACCTGTCCTGCTTAACGATGGCCTACTGGATAGAGATAAAGAAACGGTTTATGGTTGGCATACTGGGGTGGATGCAGCCTACTTTATGGCTTTCAAGTGGCAAGTAGGTCTGATTTGCTGCCTACAGATAACAATAAACATAGATTTGTCTCTCAAACTGATACCAATTCCCAACACCAGATTAAGAGAAGTCTTACTGGATTTAGAAACGGATGTCAACTCCACTGGATTTAAGCTTTCACTGTTGACATGCCCAACAGGTGTAACTGTCACTTGTCAAAGAAAGGTCAAATTATTTCTGTCTACTTTTTCTGGATTACCAGGTGTAATACTACCTACCAAATCTCCAAAAATAAATGTGTCCATCCAAATGATTTTGCATCATACAAAGGGTTACCATCTGATGAGAACCATAAATGGAGACTATGTGACTATAAAATAAAGATGACTCCATCCTGCATATTATACATTGCTGATATATGTGCCCCTTGCTTCTTTATAATATACTGATAGAAGAAATAAGGGATCACATGTTGTATGATGCCAATGATATTGGTTGATCTGAAGTATTCACAATGCCAGCCAGCAGGTTGTCATGGCCTGTGGTGGTTTACACTTTCTACTGATATACCAGTCACTTCAAGGTCTAAGTTATGTGTATTATTAGTGTAATTATGGCCCTGGTGATAAAGATTATTTGATGTGCTTTTCAGTGATCCCTTATTTTTGCCTTCAGTTTATATTCCCTGGACATAGACATTTTCTGATAAACCAACGAAATATGCTTCTGTGAAGTATATTTGTAAGACTTCCTTACATATTTAAACCCAAGTAAACTCAAGTAAAAAGGAGAGTATATTACGAAATAACAATCGATATAAGTATCAAAAAATAAATTTAATTCATGATCTGAAAGGAAATTATACTGAGAAATTATTCTGATACATGTTTCAGTAAAATCAGATGACTCCATTCTACAAGCCCGGTACTTTATGAACTGACAATACTGAGAGACTGCCTGTTTTGACCAGTCAGTTCCAAGAATGTTTAAGTGGAGGATGTGATTCATTCACAACAAAATGTTTGTTCTTCACCATTATGCAGATTTTGTTTGTATTTTGATCCATATCTATTGTTTTACATATGCTGTGAATAGCTTAAAGTTATGCATCTCAGAGGTCACCATTATACACATTGCAGTCTATGTTCAGACCCAGGCGGGGACCTGAAAACAATAAATTATTGGGAATTATTAAAATTTGACAGACTTTTTCCTCTTCTATTTGCAACTGGCACAGTGTTTCTAACCTTTACAGCACTGGGTTCGAAACTCACATACCCAATATATGTTGTTGTGAGTGCTGGAACTCTTCAAGAAAGAGGTGCATTTTGGTAGTTGTCTAGGGCAACATTCTGATGTTCTGCTAGAAGAAATTTTCTCAAAAAATATCTCCTTGAATTTTAATTGAATACCCCTGTTGGTTTAATGGGACTTATAAATTCACATTAATCTGTATGTACCTAAAAACATGAAAATTGGATGCCAATGTTTTCAGATAATCATATACAGTATGGAACAGAACAGCTTTAATTGGATTGTCCTTGTTCATCATGTCATCCAATGGTTGAAGTTTGCCAGTGCGAAAGCTGGAACTCAGATTAGTAGATGCTGTAATTCAGTTACGTCCACTTACAAAAATTACTTGTTTTTCATAACTTTTTTTCTAATTTTATTGGAGAGGGAGGATTTTATTTAAAATTGAGTTTGACATACTAAAACAAAATTGGATTGGAAAAAAAACTATTGTTTTTAACAGTGCTTAAAAAAAACTAAATTGTAGGGATGGCAGATATTTTAGGGATGGGTGATGAAAAACATGTTCTTCTTTAAAGTGGCCTAATGATCACATTTTAAAGTCTTAGCAAGTAAGCTGTTGACCAGAGCAGCATGATGTTCAAGAACAACAGGAGTATTAGCCAAAATCTGGCCTGAGAGCGAGAGGATCTGCAGAACATCACACCATGTCACTGAGTCTGTAGTAATTGTAATGGATAATACACCAAACTAATGGCTGCTAGCCAAGTTGTCTGTTCCTTATTAATACTGTTAGCCACTTTAAACACAAGCAATGTTTTATACTGAAGGGAGGTCTGGTGCAGGACTGTGGTCTGTCTTTGTGACCAGCTATCATATATCTGCTGATTGTAATCAGACCTCTTTTTAAGTACATGCTGCTCCATGGACTGATCACTGACATATTTCATTACAAATAGGACACAAAAAAGTGTTTTGTCTTACTCACCAAAAACATTTTTAGATAGATGCATGGTTTTAGCTCTTAGGAAAGATATGAACACATACTTTTATATATATGAAAGTTTTGGTTGTTGGGGTGCCTCCATCTCTATTTTATGCTAGTATGTAAATGTTTACAATCAACTCTGAGATATTAAAACAGTAAAAATTGTCCTATCTGCAGTGAAGTGTCCGATCTGTAACACAAATCAATGTCGCTCATTATGTTGAAGATGTTGATTTCATCAGAGTCTATTGTTCAGAAAATATGGTATACATTCTACTTCAATTTAGCTATGTGTTGTCACTGACAGATTCCTATGTGATCAGGGGTTTCGTTTTTACTGAAGACCCGAAATACTTATGTCACAATCTGTCCCATCTGTGACCATTTTTCATTGAAACCAAAAGGTCATTTACATTTGAGTGAACTCTAAACATTTTGATCAATACAAGCATATTTTTGTTGTCGAGAAACATCTTTTTGGTTGACCAACCAAAACCAGAAGAAAAGACAATGACACCCTTTTGGTTTACCAACCACCTTCAGAAGAGAAACTCATTACACTTTTTGGTTGACCAAACAACAAAAGAAAACAAATAGTTGGCCATAAAAGAGGGTAATTCCTTCTGGTAGACCAATCAATGTTGATGAGGAACCATTGATGCTTGTGGTAACCTTATTCTCAAGAACAGAACCATTGTACCAAGTTGCAAGTAGGTTTTAGGTATTTTAGATGGGTATGTTGCAGAGTGCAGTTCATCAAGATGTGTTTGATGGTGTACAAGAGATTGTATCAGCATGATATGTGGTCCTCTTCATCAGTATCTCAGTCAGAATAAACTTCCAGTAAATCTGCAGTCATGGCTGAACCACTGTATATTACTAGGCAACCATGTTCTTGTATCTTGAGCTTACCATCTGTAATGTACATATTTCATAGTCATAGTTCTCTAATCTTGTGCATCTAAAATTCCTGCTAGAAAGGTTGGTGTACTACATCTTGATAAAAAGGAATGCAAGAACTTTGCTCCAAAAATACATTCGTCTCAGCAGTAATGGACAGAAGAATGTTGATTACAATTTTTGTTTTTTAAAATTAAGCTTAAACTTGATATTTGAGCCAAAAAAATGCAAGTAAATTTGATCATTTGGTATCACACTTTTGGAAATGTTCATAGAAATATGGACACACAAATCTGATCTTAGTGGGTAGCATATGAGTCAATTCAGCAAAATTTAATAACATTTTATAACAAATTTGATCAATTAAATTTAATAATTTTATCTTTGAAACAGTGTTTAGGTACAGAATAATAATTTTAGATTGTGAATAAAGTTAATCTAGTAATCAGAATGTCAGATCTTCCTTCTACATTTTAAAATTTGAAGCTATTAAATTCAAACATTTTAATCAAAGTTCTTATATAACTTCACAAATTATATTTAAATTTCAAATTGTAAGCTCCCATTTTCATTACAGAAAAAATAGCACCTATAAATTTAAAACAAGAACAGTTTTGATTTTTGTCCAGTTCTAAAACTGCGTCTCCCCAACACAGGGGCTGGGATCACGACAGGAGGACCAAATACACAAATCTTCTCATACAGGTAGAACGCATTCACCAACCAATTGCTACATATTCTCTGATGAATGGAAGGGGGTTGGGTGGGCAGGGGGAGAGGGGAGGGGGGACTAGACAAGGGGCCTGTAGCTCCCTTCCATCCCTCATCTGGTGTCATGTCTGATTTAAGCAGTTTCTGTCTCAAACCAGGTATGAAGCACATCAACTTCCTGGAAGTGTTGACAAACTGTTGAGCAAGAGTGTGCAAAATTGAAGTTCGACCTTCAAATAACAGAAATATCTGTCATAATTGACACAGAAACCATTTCCTCCCCAGTTGGCAAAGACGTAGCCATACTTGGTAAATAATTTGCATTCTTCATACGAAATTGGAACAGCTAAAACCTAACGGTGATTTTTTACCTGTTTTCTATCTCTACAACAATCGGTACCTTCATGCCTAGCTTCCAGAATATGCTACAATAGATTCCAACAAGGAGGACAGAAATAGCTAACTGACAATTACAAAGGAGCGCCATTAAAAATTCTTGCACCAGGGAAAAATCTTCAATGAAAACAATTGACAAATTACAAAAGCACGAAATTCTATTTTTGATTTCTTAATTATATCATAATATTTTAAATTTAAAATATTTTATTTTATTTATAAAAATTACTTTACTCTATTTTTAGTCACTGAAATTCAGTGTTTTATAACTTGAAATAACTTTGTAAGTTCAGATAAGCTAGATGTAACAGGAATCAGCACTGACATGTTCCTGTTGAAAAAGAGTTGATTTGCATAGCCTCTTCAATTTCTATTTAGTCTGCTGATTCGGCTGGGAAGCAGGAAGTTTAAACTCTGTACCAACATTGTTCCTTGTTCTCTGATCGGCTTCTGATACAAGCTCTCCACAAATACCATGGATTGATGTGCAGAGTAGCTTCCTCCAGGAATCTTTGGGGAGTTCCTGGAGTATAGGCTCAGACCAAACAGGAGCAGCTAACAGAGCCAAGCATGGGCCCAATAGAGAAACTGTAATCACTCAAAAGACCTCCAACAGCAAACTTACATTAAGGGTTTACAGGGGAAACAGCCTTTAAGGATACAATGGTGCCATTTTATGCAATAATTGGTGATAATTGATGATAATTGATGGCTCTGTTAGTCTGTTTATCATCAGGACATTATTAATATTTTTTAAAATATCAAAACTTTTTAATTGCACAAAATTAATTTGAAATGTTAATATTCTTACATGTTTGGTGTCAAATTGTAAAACAAACAGGGTGTTTGTGCTCGTTTGAAAATGACAAACAGACCATTGTAATGTATCACTATTTTGCACTAACCAAGAGAAACTAGAAAGTGTTTTTACGCGTAAAAACAGATGTCTCCCCCTCCTCATCTTGTTTTATGAAAAAGTTACCAACACTTCCAGAGATCTGGTCTGAAAATGAAAATGCTCATATTGGACACTGAC
>JAUELE010055911.1:0-15698 GCA_031471655.1 Diodora aspera
CGGCTGTCAATCAAACCATCGAAAGTGTGCAATAACCAGACATACCACTCGGAAACATATGTAGTAACTTTAACTTATTTGACTTTGAGTGGGGCTAATGCAAGGAGGCAACATATTTTATTTCACCCAATATGCATACTTACTTATGCCGACTCTTCGGGACACGACTGGTGTAAGTTATTGCACAATTTACTGTCACTTAGTATCGCTGCCGGTTCACTGCTGGCTTATACGGAATAGACCGAACTCGTCGCAACATCGACAAAAAGTCGTCACAAATTAAAGGCACTGAAATCAGATTAAACCAGCTGCCATCTGCTATCGATGTTATTGTAGAAAATGTTTCACAAGTAAATAAATTAACTCGTATGTCCTATCTGTAGTGCATATATTTACAACTGTCCATTGTTTGTGCACTGTCTAATGACGATAGTATTTCCAGTAAACTATGACGACATATTATTCCTCAAAAGAACAAAGATGTTAATACACTAACTTTCAAAAGAAACTTGGCAGTTGAAATTAGTCTTTGAAATATTCCAAAAGTTAGATATAATAAAGTACGTATATAAAGTAGTATAATAATCCACTGTAGTGTCAGACTCACGAGAAAAGCGTGAGAAGAACGTGAGTAGTGACCTGGTTTCCCTAAAAGTGCATTTAATTAATGATAAAATGCATTTTTCCCGTGCAAAATGAAAAACATGCAAATGTTAGGCCTGAAAGTAAACACGAATAAAAAATTCACATTCATTCTGTCCAAAAACTACCATAAAGATGCCCAGATTGACTCCTGAACAAAGAGAAAGAGCTATTGGAATGATGACCATGGGCGCGTCGACAGGTGTAATTGCAACAACGTGTGGGTGCAGCAGAGAAGCAGTACGAAATGTTATGAATCGTTTCAGACAGACTGGCCGTACTGCAGACAGGCCAATATCAGGTAGACCACATGTTACTACCCCACGGGAAAACCGCCATCTACGCCTTTTGCACCTGCGCAACAGGTTCGTCACACTGACGTCATCAGCTCGAATGCACCTTGGACATCGTGTCAGCCCACAAACTGTATCTCGTCGCTTAAAAGCAGCCGGTATCAGAGCTCAAATACCATAATGGTCAAGGCGTGGCAGACGTTATTCCATGGCCGGCTCGTTCCCCTGACCATTGACCATTTGTGAGACCATTTGGACAGACAGATCAGAAGTCGACAGCAACCTCCATTAAATCGACAGGAGATGGCACAGACGCTCATTGAACAGTGGAGACAGATTCCAAACGCCATGATCAGAAGGCTAACGACGTCGATGCGATGACGCGTTTTTTGCATGTATTAAAGCTAACGGTGGTCCCACTCGATACTGATGAGGATAATAAAGAACGTTTTAAAATCTGAAACCCAAGGCATCTGTCATACTGTGATGAACATTTGATCATGATAATTGTGAATTTCGTTATTTCACGCTTTGCTTTTAAGTTTGTTTGTGACCAGATTGTTACATGTTGATGGCTTATGACTTTTTGTGAAAATGTCATGAAATGAGCAACGAATACAATCGTAATAATAATTTGGATTTTGTTTGAGTTTTGTGTGCGAAAATGTAAATTATTGCCATGCCAAGTTTCTTTTGGAATTGAGTGTACAAGTAAAAACCCATGTTTATATCATCGTAATCGTAAAATGCAGGTGAAGGAGTTAGTACGTAGATTAACAGGTAATTAATGAGTCGCAGAAGAGCTGCGTGTTATCTGCACGTATTCCCGGTTCTTAAAACGTAGAGTCAAGATATCTGTACTGAGATTAACAGGTAACTAATGAGTCGATGAACACGATGGAGTTAGGAGATAATTCAACAGGTTGTACGCCCCAAATCTCTTCCGTTGTTCTAACCGACAAGATTTACACCTTTGGTCTTTGTGCCGTCTTGACAGGTCGTTGAGGAGACATTAACCCCCGTGCGTGTTATCGTCCAGCGGCTGCTAGTGTTGTTATAAGCTGTGAAGGAAATAGATTAAAGACAGATTATGCTATGACCAGAATAGAACAGAACAGAAGTTTATTACTCATGAATCACATACTGTGATACAGAGCATACAGTATACAGAATTATACAGACGTGTATAGATGTACATAAAAATGAAATAATTACAAACATATATGCAGCACGTGTAAATCCTTACCTAAAAAGTGGTAAACAATTCTTTAAGTATTTCGCTAGTTTTATAACAAGAGGTGTGTAGGAGCAAATCATAAGCTGTGTCATAGTTGGGTGCTTACAATAATAACTTGGGAGATATTTATTTCTTAATTCACGCAATGATCGACAATGTAGAAGAAAGTGGAATTCATCTCCAATATAACTGTTGCATAATGTTCAAAATCTCTGATCTTTATCAACATTGAGCCATCTCCCGTTTTCAATAGGTAATCTGAGATTGGCTGTTATCAGTTTGTCTATCCACTTAGCTAAGTTGAGTGGTGTCGATAACAAGCATTCCTCAAGTCGAGGCTTATCTTTGAACATTGTATAGTATTTACCCTTGGAAGATAAATTAGCAGATTCATTTCATTTTTGGTAAAAGTTATCTAACAAGATGGCGGATACCTTCCAAGTTCACCGTAAACCATGTAATCAGGAGTGGATTGCTTTAATCTTAAAATAAATTTGCAAAATTTTAAGTGAACACGTTCTATTATTGTTATAGTTTCATATCCCCATACTTCAGAAGCATACAGGAGAATCGGTTGTACTAACTGGTCGAAGAGTTTAAGTTGACAATCTAGACTATGATGTGAGACAGTAAGCTATTTCCATCTCCAAATCAAGGGTGTATGTTGTATATGGGCTCATATACAGTAATCGATTGCTATGACAAGAGCAGTGTACACTGTCCAGTGTAACAAAATGTCCACAATAAAGAATGTACTGCATAACGTATTTTGTTTTCCTTGATGCCCGGAGCGTCGAACGCCATAGTGTTAACGCCTAATTACCTCCTTACGTAATACCCGAATTGTCGAATGTATAAAATTTCAGTTTTCGACAGTCCGGGTGGACACCGTATAAATATAGGAAGGTAAACTCGTCCGCCTCTATACCACTTCACTGACAAAGACAGAAACGAATCCCAACAAAAGATAGTTCTGCAATTCTTACGCGTAGGAGTACATGTATGTCGATGCAAAAAGTTGAAAAAATCACTCGGTGGGCGTTAATGTCGTTCTGGAGAGTCGCGCAGTGGAAGCGGTGCCAGCAGCTTGGTCATCATCATCATCTTCTTCTTCTTCGTTGTCATCATCGTCATCATCATCATCATCATCATCATGATCGCTGTTATCATCATCATCGCTGTTATCATCATCATCTTCCACTTCTTCCTATTTAGTGACGATAAGAGATTGTTTCTTCTTCTTCTTATTCCCATTTAGTGAAGCTAAGAGATTATTTTGTGCTCCGGTGAAAACAGATCTGATTAGTTAGGTTTAAGCTATGAAGTAACTCATATTTTTGTAATTTCCATCACGCGAATGGCTTACGTTTTATCAGTAAGCCCAGATCTGATTCATTTTGAGCACGACTAACTTAAGGCTCTATGAATATTCAAGTTCTTGAAAAGGTCTTTCCATATCGTAAAAGATATACTGGATATTGGTTGTGCATGCAAGCTATTTCCTGTAGGAATTTCAATCAGCCGTTTCGATGCGTCTGTTTCAGAGAATGAAATATTTAATTTTTACTTAATTTGTTTAAATAAGAAAAACGTTTGCTCAAGTGGATATCCGAGAAGAAATATGACAGGAGAGAGAGAGAGAGAGAGAGAGAGAGAGAGAGAGAGTTGTAAATTCAGACAAACAAAGCAGAAACTAAAAATACGAGTGTCTGTGATTATTGTTGGAAGACATTATTCTTAAAAATAAAAATAATAATAATAGTAATGATAATAATAATAATAATAATAATAATAATAAAACCACCTTCTTTACTGAGCAACTTGCACATCGCATTGAGCTATGGGTATTAGATTGCTGTGGCAACGTAAAACATGAAGAAGAATAGTAATATCAATGTCGGTATTACCGAGAACGGGAATTGAACTCTAAATTGAAACCTCCAAACCAGAGACATAATTATCCCAATGCCAAAAACGAATTCTTGAATCGTCAGCAGTGAAATATGCAGAGAGAAAAAAATGGACCATATTGCACCAATTCGTGACGAAAAGACTCCTATTTGCATAGCGCAATTGTGTCGGAACCAGTCTTCCTTACCCGCCACCTGTTGCAGATTGTTTCATGATGAATAAAGCCTCGTTACCTTGTTTGTTTGCAGCGGCAACACTGGCTATGACTTTATCTATTGAGGACGCACCAACACACCTGTCACCAGACCGGGCAAGTGAGAAAAGAAACACTTTTAGTCGAGCATCGGTCGTACGCGTGAAAAGCCAATTACTACCATATTTTACTGCTAAAAACAGAGTGACAGTTTATTAACGATTTCCTCTCACAACCGTTGATTTAATAATCTAGGTTGCATCCACGTTAAGCTGCTAATGTACCGCACGGACTTTTATGTATCCATTAGCAGACAGGTTTGATGTACTCATTGATTATGTTTTCACCGTATCGCTTTCTGATGGAGAACACAGATCGAGTCGCTCATTTGACTAGAATGTGTTGCGGGCTTGTTGTGCAGCCTGTGACTACCTGTTGACAAACAAGGCATTGCTTGTGAATAAACTGCATCCATTTGAGGAGATTAATATCTCTGTGATTATATACCATGCGTTTGATTGCTTGCGTAGCAAAGCTATGAGTCCAAGATCAGTACTAGTGTTACCGGTTTCTGAAGTCAACACGTGTTGCATGATGTACACATCAGATTTCTGGATCATGTACCATGATAAATGAGAGATGGTAGCGTAGCTTGAGTGGGATTGAGAACAACGTTTGAAGCTGACAGAAAATGGAAACCAATCCAGTATCAGTATCATTTAAAAATACAAGTATATGCTTTCAGATAATTAACTTCAGAAATCCGTTCAGAAACACACGTAGGCAGATGTTACTATAAACAGTTTGGTCGGAACGGGGATTGGGTAGGAAGAGCGTTATTTCTCATGATTTATACAACTCAAAAGAAGTTAAAGGTCAAATCTGATATACGCGTACTCTGATATAATCGATTTTGCTCTATGAAGGTTTGACGGAACTATAGTCATGTGAGCATAGTTTTCCAAAGGGTTTTTGTTCATGCAATATTGTTACCACTGACAATTTACCACCTGCCCCAAAGTTCAGGTGTAAACTTAATGCTGAAGGTTATTGAATTTTAGGAAAATTTGCTTCACGTGAAATTTTACACGCGACATTTGCATAATTTTCTTTTATGATTGTAACTTTATGCATATACATTGGCATGTGACGTGTGTAGCAACGTGACTGTTATCGTGTGGATTTCGAATACACTGCTTCTTGTTAGTAAAATAGTATTCTCACTGAGTTTGACCCTAAACCTCTTTTGAGTAGTATATACAAGATATTCTTGATGTCACAGCAAAAGATGTCATCCAGAAAGAGAAACATCATTAGAAAGAGATTTGATGTTCGTGGATAGAGCAGAAAAATACATTTATGCAGGACGTGACAGCAACACGCATTCACGAAGAACGTATTTATTTAAAAGATATATACATTCATCAAAGATTAAATTGTATTCAAGAGAAGTTCACACTGTGACTTTCTTTTTGTTGATTTTATTGAAATTGTGTTGCATTTCAAGGGGTTGGGGGAGGGGGGTCTTTCATCTCTATCTTGTGCGGTGTTTGTGTGTCATTGCGCAGACAATGTGGAACGTCTTCATTCAGCACTGTGTCAACATTCCGAATCAGTAACAAAGACGCACACACCATTCACTCAGACATAGTGCTCATTAGTATCCTTAAACCAAATCCATTGTACCAATAAATCTCTGTCGTATTTACCTGTTTTTACCCGTACGTATTCTACAAGCTCTCGTGTGAACGCTACTTCCTTGTTCACGGCCAAGAGAACCAACAGTTGTGACACCAAGGTCGCATCTTGCAAGCTATTGTAGACACAGTGATTGGTTTTAAAACAAGAACAGATTAAACAAGATCCGTAGCGTATAAGCAAAGCTCCCTTGTCATGTTGCCAGATAAAGACTTTTCGGCATGGATAATTAATGTACATGTATATATACTGACGTCCAAAAGAAACGACGCAAGTCCAATACAAACACTAAACTGCGCCCACTGCAACGAGCCTTGCACAATAGAACACGTACCTATTCACTGCACCAAATACACTCTCTAGCGCCGTAAACTCGCACTTTCATTGGTCCAGGAGCAAATCCCAAATCATTATTATTATTGTTAAATAAAATATGCTAAAATAATGAAATAAAATAAAATTGAGGAAAACAAAATGCTAAAAATTCAACAACAAATAATTACTACTTCTCCTCCTTTCTCTCTTACCCTGCAATAACATCTGTATTCACGAACAAACACAAACCTCCTCTCCAACTCTCTCCTTTCACATTGGGTCAAAAAATACTACCACTCTTCCCCCGTCCTTTAGACCAAAGGACTTCAATATTTACCAACACCTCTTGTTATGTCACTGTTCAGCAATCCTTGTTCGTTTGGCCAACATAGTGATGAAACAACACTCTCTTGAATAAATATCTCTGAGCATACTTTTCTTTGGTCGTCTCTGAAAATATATGAAAAGGTTCTTTTGGATGTCAGTATATATAAATAGGAACAGGAAATAAAAATGTGGAATAAATCTGACAGCTACCTCAGCCTCACTCAATTTACAAGCATTCTAAGATCATTCAGTCACATACAGATGCATACATTTTCAATAAATAAGGTCATGGGATCATCATCACTGGTGAAGCTCGACAACCGTTATGAAAGGATTTTAGAGGCATGTTTCTTTCAGAAATGCTCTCTACTTGCGTACAAAGAAAGACTTATCCAAGTGGCTATGACAGTTTATGAACATTGCACACAATATACCTCAATATGGTAATGGCTATCATTATAGTCATGAAAGGGTCATGATCAAAACTGCATCGTGATAACAGCGTGTCTTTTCTATTTTTCCAGTCGGTCTATATCACACATTGTTTTTCCATATTTAAAACGACCAGATTCTTGCAGATTTATGCTATAAACAAAAGGTTTTCCCCAGGATAACTTGTAGCCAAATATAGATCTTGCATCGACATGCACATTCCGATGACGTCACAACCTAACTATGGGTCAAAACTGCGCATTCGCTACAGTGTAGAACATGGCGAATGCGCATGGGAGGCCAACAACCAGGCTGATGACGTTTTTAACTCGAGCCAAAACACAGAGGACAGTATGACGTACGCTTGATAAAGGGTAGTTTATCGTCCCCAAAAAAATTATGGTGCCATTGTTATATTTGGGATAGATTTGTGTTATGCAGAGAGCGATTTGAAGGTATTTATGACTTTTGCTTTTAATTGTTTGTTGTGTGAGATGCAACTTTGATCAGGTCCCTTTAAGATTATGAAAATTGATGTTGGAACGTGTTTACAGTAAAAGTATAGCATATTCAAGTTTTCGTTCGCACAAACTGTTTTAAAAGTTCAAGTATTTGGGACATTTATGTGATATACTGATCATTCATTTTAATCGCTTTCGAACGGATCACAAGATAATCTCATTCAGTGAATGGTGTAATGTTGAGAACTACTGCCAAAGTTGCCGCATTTGTGAACACAAATTGCCAAGCTGCGTAATAAGACAGTCAGAGTTATCTTTTCATAGTTTTTTTTTTTTAGTAATATATGCGACAAACACTGACATAAATTGTGAAATACGGCAACCCTTTATTTCAAGAGACTCAGCCCTCAAACAAAGAAACAGGGTTTTTCTGAGTTTATGTATGCACACAAAAATCCCCTTTTTTCTCAAGTCCAGTATATTGTCGCGGGTTTCAACAGCATTGTTGGAACTGTTTGTTGGAACCACTACAGCATAAAGAAATGCCTGTTTTGTACACTAACTATAATGGTACACCCCGCAATGGTAGTTTCTCCTTCCGTAGTTTCTCCTTCCGAGATCACTATTTTCATTGATGTTCATGTCCTCAAAGACATAAGTGTATACATTCGATAGTGAAATAGTATTTGGATTCAGATAATTAACTGAAATCCTACACGCCTAAAACTGAAATCATTGTATGCACACGTGAAAGCACACACGTCCGCCCGCGGGTGTATAGCATCGCAAAAGCGCGTGACTGAAATTTTCGTTATTTCAATTTGTTACCTGATCAACTCTGTTTGATGACACGCTCTGCCTGTTATAATAAGCTTTCTAATCGGCGGTTAACGATCATAAACCAGTCATTCATGCGCACGTGTCGCACAATGGACTGTGTCGCGCCCTGACTCCGGGGTATGAGAGAGTTGGGAAATCATGTCGCGTGCAGTTCAAAATATAGAAACGATTGATGCGCTTGAGAACAAGCCACACACTGTAAATGTAACGCTTGAGAGATGCAAGCTATGCAAATTAAATTAATTTCGTATTAATTCTGATGGACAAAGCCGGTTTTAGAAGCTATAATTTGGCAAGCCACTATTTCATCACCCCTAGCTGGTAAACAGAATGTGGCCCCGTTCTTTGTGTTCACTTCTCGGAAGTATTACAAGTGGTAGTAGTACTTGTAGTAGCAGCACAAGTGGTTGTAAATATTATGACGAACACTCGTAATTCGCCATGAATTATCTTAATATAAGGGTCGGGGAGGGTGGGGGTGAGGCATGGAAGTTGTTGTCGCTTCATACCACCACGGGTGGTGACAATTAAGATCTGTGGGAGAACTTTGTTGTTTAAGGAAGTCAGATACTTAGGTCTGTGGATTTATTGGTTAAGCTACTCGACTTCAAAATAGACCGATCGAGTAGAACACTGCATTGTTTGTTTTAAACTTCTATTACACCCCTAAGTCAGTGGTATCGGGCACAAGTTTAACACTTATAAAGGCCTTGTCCTTACATTTTTGTACATACATGCATGGAATATTTTCATGAAAGTACAAGTTTTGCGTAAAAAGTGTATTACAAACAGTGGCGTTGTGACACATTCAAATTCAAATTACATGTGTGATGATGATGATGATGGCGTTGTGACAGATTCAAGTTCAAATGATGATGATGAATGTGCAAAAGTACAAAGACAGTCATGAGTGAATCCGGGGTTTCGTGAAAGGGTCGGCTAACCTGCATTAGACAAAGACCAACTCCGCAAACGCCACAGATGCAAAGCTCATTGCAGGAGTTCTGGGGGACATTTTGACAAACACATACTACTAGGTGCATTCTGACCTTGGTTTCATGGCGACAATGCTTTCATGTATAGTGCTAATCCTAATACAAGGGGGATGGGGGGGGGGGGTGTCCCACGGCCTCGCCAAAGTCATCCCCGCCCCTGGATCCTTCACTGACATTGTTTACTTGGTGGCCATGGGACAAACAAACATTGTAAATACAACAAATTCCAAATAAATACAGAAGTGATCATGAAAGGGCTAATATATCATAGGGAACTCTGAATAATGAAAGTCTGTACAAGCTGAACTATTTTGAGATTCTGGTGTTTGGACAAGTGACTGCTACCATGTAACATGATCTGTAAATGCTCTACAAGTAATTACACTTCGGAAGAGTTCCTGTCGGATATTTAGAAATTGAGGACATTCAAGAAAGTAAAGAAGTATATGAATACCACACACACATGAAAGTGAATCTGGTGGGTTGATTTTGAGTAAATTTGCATTAAGACTGCTACAACCACATCTTACGTATTATACCTGCGTAGCGTTTACCAAAAGCGACGTAAGAAAGAGCTAGCGATGATTTATTTTGCCGACTGGTTTTAGAAAATGAAATGCAATTCATAAATCTGATATCTTCTAGGAGAAAGTTCCATGATTTTATGTAGAGGGTCTGTTATATGTGCTTCGTGTCGTACATTTAGGTTGGTTGTAAGTAATAGTTGGGGATATGGCCGGGGCCATAAGGTGTCTCAGGTAAGACGGAAACTATTATATTCGGAATCTTAATTATGGATTGTAACTCGTTTCATTATCCAAAGTTTTTCTCTTAATGGGGTCCGACCAGTCAGGAAACAAATAAAACTTTCTCCAGATGTAAATTTGTTGAGGTCCGTTTCGATTCCTGCGTGCTGCTTCGAGTTGAATAGGGTTCAGTTTGAGTTCATTAAAAATACAACAGTTCCGTACTTCAAAGGCGTATTCTAGTAATGACCTTACACAAGTAAGATGAGAGAGAGAGAGAGAGTGTGTGTGTGTGTGTGTGAGAGAGAGAGAGAGAGAGAGAGAAGAGGGAGGTTGTTTTTATTAAGCGTATATTTAAATTTACGAATCATAGATATCATTTTCGAGGATTTTGTTGCAATAGAATGTATATGGTATGTTCACTTTGTGTTGCTGGATAATGTTACACCAAAATGTTAATAATTAGCCCGCTTAAAGAAAATAACTTTCTCATTACTGTTTTCCGTTGTTATTTTTTTATAATTTTTTTTATACGAATAGTTACATATTGAACAGTACGCCATTCCGCAAAGCACTTTCTGCTATAGTTGGCATTAGTCTTGGAAGAACTCCGTATCTGACATTATGAGAAACAGCGTAGTTGGCTTGTTTAAAGTGAGTTGGGCATAATAATAATAATGGATAGTTCTTTTATAGCGTGGTATCTCCACCCAAGCGTAGACTCAAAGCGCATCCATATATTACCCTGATACTAAAACAAAATTGGATGTGAAAAAGAAAAATCGATAAATCTCGTTTTTAACAGCGCCTAAAGTCAAATAAATGATAGAGGGGCGAGTATTTGAGGGGCGAGCAGATGATGAGAAACAAGTTTTTTTCTTTAAGTTGCATAATTAACACTTTCTAAATAATATATCATCGAATTTCAAGTGAGGATACGGTTTACCTGCTTGAGATTAACTACCATAAACTTAATTTGAGGTTTACAATTGAATGTAGCTCGTAATAAAAAAATAAGTTGACGTCCGAGTGCGCTCATCAAGGTGACCTAGCTACATGTGTCTGAGAAATACTTTAAGCATACTACAGTGCAGATGCGCAGTACATGCAATAGATCAACGCTGTGTCAGCAAACACAGTTCACAACCCTCACTCAGAAGCAGAACAGGCAGATGTAAATGCAGTAAAGGACATTTGATAAATATACTGACGCCCAAAAGAAAGGATACGGAGAAATATGATTACAACCTTACCAACGCTTGTCTTTGTGTCTCTGTTCATCACCACTGGTTCTACGTTTGCAGAAATTTGTTCATGCGCTTCGCATCGTGCTGAATAACACTTTCTTGAATAAATCTCTCTGAATATACTCAACATTTGTTTGAGGTTTTCAGTCGTCTCTAAAAGTCTTGGTATAATTTAGTTTCTTTTGCAAACCAGTGTAGGTTTTCGTATGCTTTTGGCAATACGTTTTCCAATATGCAAGGTAATCGCAAATTTCAATAAAACTCAATGGTAAAGTTGAACTTATAACGTAATAATAACATTTCATGTCACCGTAATAATATCGTTAATGTCACCGTAATAATAACTTTCATGTCACCGTAATAATAACGTCCATGTCACCGTAATAATAACGTTCATGCCACCGTAATAATAACTTTCATGTCACCGTAATAATAACGTTCATGTCACCGTAATAATAACGTTCATGTCACCGTTATAAGAACTTTCATGTCACCGTAATAATAACTTTCATGTCACTGTAATAATAATTTTCATGCTTTATAATTATAATAGCATGATTTAATACAACGTTGACGTTACCTTTACCTGTAATACAGCAAATTTGCTCAGCACACTCTAAAACCGTTAGTTTAAACATAATATTTTATTGATCATATAAATCACCATGATTCGGCAAAAGTGACACACTTATATAAGCCGTCTCCTTAGACATAAAACCGTTGGAATGCTAACAAACTGTTCTTACGTAAATTCAAGGATGTTTTCCGAACAATTATTCCAGGTAAAAGGGACGGGCATTTTGTTATTTGCTTATTTAATATTCGCAGGGATATAATCTCGTCGATGCCGCTGATAACAACATGATAATATCGCTGGGCGTTGACAAAGTGCTCCAGTCGAGAGGAAATTCCGTTTTAGATTACAAAGGTTTCAAGAGAGATAAAGTGACTTCAGCTATCGACCTTTTGTTTGAACTGGAAATCAGGCGTCATAATATACGTACTAACTTGCGTAAGCAGTTGGAAGGAAAGAATGTCGAACCGGAGGTCAATCAGGGCTCATATTTCAGGTTCGTAGCGAAGTAATAATTTCATCATATAAGAAAATGACAACTCGAAAATCCAGCATTTCATTCGTGTTCATACTAATTGCAACGTGGCGTAAACCTGAAGATCACGTGACCAAGAAGTTACACGTTCTACAAACGGTGTGATGGAAATTTCCAATGCAGAGTAATTTTTCATCCTAAACACAATGTGATGTAAAAGATTCAAGTGCGCATTGCATATGAAGAGTTCAGATGCAAAAACCGATAAACGCCATTTGTTATAAAATTGATTTAGTACTTCTAATCGAGTCTGTTGTATTAGCCAAGTAAATACATAATATTTTTTATTTAAAATCCTGATAGGCGTCAAGATAAAAGCGCCGTCTTTGCAAAATGTGAATAGATGAAGAAGATGAAGACTATAAAGAAGATGAGTTACTCGAAAGTAGGTTAGATAGGGTTTTTTGCATCTGAACCCTTCGTATAATTATAACAACGAGTTCGATGTACGCAAGAGATAAACTCAACGGCATATCACAATGTTAGCAGCGCCATGCCACAAACAGGGTAGAGAGCTGTCTTACTGAGTGAATAATAGACGTCAGGTTGTACATGTTTCACGATATTAAATCTTTACTTAAAAATGAGCATGTGTTTGATTTCTAAATATCAGGATTTCTGTTTCAGCAGAAATTCAGCGCAGTATATTTAAACATGTCGTTACGAACATACGTATTCGTACATTTATTACGCCCTCACCTAAAATATGTCTTATTAATCACTCAGCGTGAAGACAATACACGTTTTAATACCTCACTTAAAGTCATATGCATATGCATTTTTTTTATAGCAGGGATGCATTGTTCCAGACATGAAAGCTTGTGTCAAGGTTGATGCGATTTACATTTCTGCACTTGTCATGAGTGCAGTGCATGCGCACTAGCGTCACAGGCAAGTCACGTGACCTACATGTAAGTTGTTTTGTACACAGGCGACTCTGGAAGGTTCTGAAGTATGTTGACCGCAGACAGTCGTGGCGGTGGTCGCAGGTATTTGAAGAGTGTAAAATTTAGAGGGTTGTTATAGACGCCCGTACTCTCAAGTTGCAGTTTGTGAGTTGTACGTCATGAAGATTAAGATGACATTAATTTTGTTTTTGTGTGTACTTGCGTTGTTCAATACAGCGTCATAACAAAGCACCTTGACTCCCAAATCGCTGAAGTTGTTCAAATGCATTTATCGATCTCTTTGGATTTTGGTTCGTGAAAAAAATATCTGAACAAGTTTTGATGTCTCAGCTTGACGTACATTATATTGCAGTCCCTCGAGGTGACTGTCTCTGTCTTTAAAAGTTTAACACAACTAATTTGTTTGCGATCGTAGAGTGCAGCGATAAGGTGTCAAGACCCTAAGCGATAAAATAAGAACGAGAACAGAAGCAAAGGGAGCTACCCTAGGAATAAACATCTCTTCTCGATGTACCTTACAACAGAGAGGAACATCACACAGCAGGGGTAACTAGGTTACCTTTAGACTAACACGTGGTCAATGAAAAATTATCCATCCACAAAAAAAACTGCAGTTTTCATTATTCTATTTTTTTTACTGAAAAGGAACCTGCTCCACTCCTGCTTTAAATCTAGACTGGCATAAATCTTGATTTTTAAAAAAAATTTGTACATTGTATTTCACTGTCATGGCGCAGGACTAGGTTGTCTTGACTCAGGGTCGTGACAAACGTCTGGGTCTAGCCTTGCTCCAAGGCTGTGCTACAATATATTTATAATTCCGATAACACTACAGTCTCTGCGAAATTATACAGATACGACTGATATGGTAAACGATGAAGTCGAACGGTTGGCCACTGGGATGGATGTGATACCGCTAATTACTTCTGGTCACTGTTCAGGGGTCAATGTCTTCACCACACCTGTATATAAAGTCCCATGGGTTTAACCGTTAACCAAACAACACCACTCTGTCACATCACCTCCAAAAGTCGTGACCTCCATAAACTCGTTCATGCGAAGAGCGCATACTTCCAAACAGTGGCAATTATATGCTTTTGAAAAATCAGTGATGTTTTATTGTCATAGACACACTGTACAGCAGCTGTGTATAAAGTGGAAGTCTTTAATTCATGAAAAAGGTTGTAGGAGTAAGAGCCGCTTCTGACTTGGGGGATCCTGACTGGTTTTTCCCGAAACCCGGGGGGGGGGGGGGCAAAAAAAACCAAATAAATACGCGTACGTATAATAGTGCACACGGTAGCATCTCAGTATAACAAGACAATTTATGGTTCATTATCAGGATTCTACATGGTATGTTATATCAAACGTATGTATTTGTTTTTATCTCATTCCCATTTATTATTGTTTCTTTGTGTTTTCTCAGTCTCCGACCTCTTTGAGGGGGCAAAGGTACCTGAGCTGATAATAATAATAATTCATGAGATATGCTAATGGCGCGACAAAGAACGAACACAACAGACGCTACATACCTTACACAAAAGACTGCCGGAAGGTGATAATACACCAAAAAACACTTGTGTATCTTCTCTTAACGGCGAAGCATGAATCATAAGTTATAATAACCCTAATGATCATTTCCGTTACAAACGCTAAGTGTACGCGTTCTTATCTTCAGGTTTTCTCGCTTATATACTGATATCCAAAAGAAAGGATACAGAGAAAATTAGTTACACCGTTTATCAACTTCTGGTGTTGTGTCTCTGTTCATCAAAAACATTCGTACTTTCGTGGAGCTTCAGTTGGCTGGCATCGCGCTGAAACAACACTCTATTGAATTCATATCTCTGAACATAACCAACATTTGTCAGATTGTCTTCAGTCGTCCCTGAAAGTCTTGGTATAGTTTCTTTTGGACGCCAGTGTATTTGAAAATTATGATAAATACTCAGTCAGCGCTTTTGTTGACCCGTGAGTGAGTGATTGATTTAAGGAACTGATAAAGAAAAGAGTGAATGAGTAAATGGACAGGGAACAAGACACTTAATACATGTGTAATTGATATACTTATGAACATGTGAGAGAGAGAGATAAAGAGAGGAGAGATAGAGAGAGAGAGAGGAAGGGAGAGAGAGTACGCAATACGTTAATAAGTTCAATGTTTAACATAGTATATGAGTACATAAATATACTGACGTCCAAAAGAAAGTATACCAAGACTCTGAGAGACTACTGAATAAATTCACAAATGCGTTGGATATACAAGAGATATCCCTTAAAGACTGGAAAGGTTTATCCAAGAGATGTTGGCAATCAAATTACACTCACCGAAATCCAAGCATCC
>JAUELE010056022.1:0-15697 GCA_031471655.1 Diodora aspera
CAAAATGTCAAAAATAAGGACTTTTCATTTGAACATCGTAAATTCAAGGACTTTTCATTTTTGTACGAACCCTGTGTTATAGTTATTATATTATTAAATGGTTGTTGACTTATGTGAAGTTGGAATTATTGAGTCATTTTCTTGTGTTCTTAAAAAAACCTAACAATCCAGCACATGTATATTAACAACATAGCAGCGGAAGCCTAGAAGTGTTAAACCTATGATTAAGTTTGAGGTCCACACAATCAATTTCATCCTGTTGATTTCTGATACAATGTTAAATATTTTCAGTATGTCAAACATTCATCACACTAGCATATTTCTGAATTGATCATAAACATCTAATCTGAAGCATCATCAAAGCATGGTTAATTCTTACAAACACTTTTGTCGGCAAATATAAATGATGTATCATTGATACAATAATTTTTTGATGAATCAGCATTCTATAAATACTCTCACTCCCAGTCTAATTATACAAAGTGCTTGAACATATCCTATCCAATTGGTAATCCTCGGCCACAGATCAATAGGCCAAAGCCCAGGATATGTTATTTCCATGTTACTGTCTCTCAATGGACAAGCCAGAGCACAACACAGTCATGTCTTGGCATACACTACACTCCAGTGTGATTATGGTGGAATGTCAGCCGTCTCCATTGTAAATTATCGATAATATTCACGTCTTGTATCAGTAAGTCCAAGAACTGCCCAAGCAGGCATGTCAACATTTTGGTTCGATTCTGCTTTTTGGCATTCTGTGTTGAGGGGGTGGAAGTAGACTAAAAATAATCTTTGAAATCTTTTAAATTATTTTATTATATTCAATTTTTATTCCTTCAAGACCCTGCTCTTACAATGCAGTTTCATAAGCTAGCTAGACTTGCTTAAGTAGACTGGCTACAGGCTATAAATATAAAATTAACAAAATTCACAAGAGTGGAAGGAGTGTGAACTCTTGTTTCGTGGTGTCACTGACATTTCAGTTTAGTAATATAGTTTGGATATCGGTGCTTGCAGCGGTCAGTTAAGAGACTCTTTCATACTGAATTGCTTATAATGCTCAAGGAAACTCAACTTCAGAATTTGAGGTGGGGGTGGAGCACATCCTCGAAATCCAGGACATATATGACTCCCCCGAACCATCCGTCATATACCCTTGAATCATTCCTATTCATGACGATTGTTTTGTGAGTAATGAAAGTCCAAATGTGCTAAATATAGACAACCAATGAAATGTCGCATTAACTGCACGAGAGGCATTAGCAAGAACATGTGATAAATTTAAACGCATGTCTTCACTTCGCCGAGTGTTAGGAGAGACAGACCACGATTGGAAGCAAGTTTTCGCTATGGAAGCTTCACTTATTGATCAAAATTCCCAACTGCAGACGATTATTGTGAATAGGAGTGATTCCAGAGCGCATGACGGTCCGTTGGGGGAGTCATGCCCTGGATTTCGGGGTATGGGTGGAGCAGTGGGGGTGGGAATGTGCGTGCATACACACATGCATGTGTCTGATGGGTACTCTTACCAGTACACCTAAAACCTTCATGACTGAAATTAAATGGATAAACTTCTTAACTTAATGAGAGTGATACCCCGTGTTTGATCAGGATGACTCCACAGCTAGCAATGTAGTAGTCACTTCAGAAATCTTGAAGATGGTTATTTTAGTATTTCAGCTAATATCTAAAAATTCTGATAAATCCATCAAACCACAAACAAATTAATGTTTGACATGAAATCTTCTGATAAACATGGCAGCAAGTGGTGATAATGTTCACAAATTTTCACCAAATCGTTTTCCAGATCAAACCACATTGCTGATATCCCGGAAATGAAGATGGCACGAGACTGATGTGAACCGCCAGCCAGGTCCAGTCATTACCTGAAAGCAGCAACCCCCGGCTGACACCTCTGCATGCATCCAGCACTATCTCACTTCCTCTACAGATATATGAACGTGCATGTCTTAAAAATAACACTGGCTGGATTGAACAGATCATAGTTGATATCATTTATCAGGATGCAAACCATAAAATTCTCGCATTAACCAGAGATAAAAGTGATATCGCTAGCATTTGTACACAAATCTAGATATATATGATGCAGAGAGCAAAATAAACATTTATCAGATGAGTAACATACCCTAATTTTCAAGTACAAGATCTATGCTATGGATTATGGTTGATTTATAGTGGGACTAGGCAATCTTTAAGCCATATGCGCACTTCCGTCAGCTGTGTGCAAGAGGAAAGCCTGCATCACCAGTGGGGAGCTGGATGATTTTGATGCTGTGAAACCAGCAAGCTTTGGCCAATACTGACGAACCAATGATGATACCACAATGTGATAGTGCCCCATATGATCATTCATTGTATGTAGAAATACTGACTACTGCAGTGAGTGAGAGTGATTTGGAGTTTTACATGGTTTTTCTGCAATCTTTCAGCCACATCACCACGGTCTCACCAACACTGAAAGAGCTGAAAGAGAGGTGCCTGGGCGGGACTTGAACCACAACCGCTAAAGCTGGTAGATTCCTGGGCGGAGTGGGCAAACCACTGTGCCATCCCGCGCCCCTGACTACTGCAGAAAAAAATGCCATGTTCCTTACGACAGGAATCGAACCTACAACCCTATGGCCAGAAGGCTGATGTACAGCCAACTGAGCTTCCCCACCTTGAAAGGTGTCCAGGTCCATCATCATCTATGTTTTAAAATGTACTTGATTACAAGTGGGTACCTAATGAATAGTATCACTGGGCTTTAATCACCTGCATGAGCTTCTTTCATCACAAGACTACTTGTATCCAAACGTGACTTCCGGTAATTTTTCAACCATATCATTACGGTGGTTCCAGGGGGCTCCCATCTCCGGGCAACACAACAGCGACCCGGGCGGGATTCAAACTAGGAACCTTTGGATTGCGAGTCCAGTGCGGTAACTACTGCGCTCCTGAGTCTGTCAGACAGACCATATAGATACAAACATGTCAACAGCGTGCTTATTACTTAACGCTCTAGGTTTCACAAGATTAATATTCTAAAATATTAATATCCTTGAATTTTGCATGATTGACTAGGGATTCAGCCACATCTATAATTAAAAGTTTGTTCCTTTATACTTAACATGTTGGAGAAAGTTCATTGCAATTGCCCTTTTAAACAGAATTGAAGGTGTGGCCTACAGAAGCAATGTACTTGTTGCCCTGACTCTGACATACTTCCACTAATATGCAATATGTCAGTACCCAAAAGCGTTGCAAGCATGCTATTCATACTCAATTGGTCTCACAATGTGTCAATCACGGTTGACAGCATTTGACACAGACATCCAATTTACACCATGTATGAAATGTCAAACATACCTACTTAGATTAAACTGAATATATGCTTTGTGAAGGGTAATCATTTACCAGATCACTTCAAACGGGGACAACATTCATTTAGTATCAGGGTCTCAATGCCAACAGGAGCTGGGGGTTGGTCCCAATGTCTCCTCAAGTTTTATTCAGCATGTGAACAAGTGAGTGAATTGAGTTTTTACATGGTTTTCGGCAATCTTTCAGCCACATCACCAACATCAAATAGGTGTCAGGGTTCCTGTTTCTCCGGGCTGAAAGAGAAGAGCCTGGGAAGGACTCGAACCCCCAGCATTTAATTTCAATATGTAATATCGATTAAATTAAATAGTTGTATTGTTGTGATCATATTTTGCCAAGTGACTTACCGGTAGTCTTGTCAGCATTATAAGAGGTTATGAGAGTGCTATCATAGCTAAAGTGATGTTAAATAACTTTCCTAACCACAATCGTACAGCTCTTTGTCCAGGCTGACTACTACCTGGCACTGATGAGACTCAAACCTACCACAGCCAGGGTGGGCTGGCACACCATCAACAATGTTATCTCATGCCCTACATCCTTATAAGACTATAACATGTCAAAACAGAGCGTGTGTTGTACCACAGATACCAAAGCAACATCCTAAATGTTGCCTTTTCAAGGACTTCTCTTGCGGAGGTTCTGATTGCCGAAAGGTGAAAGCACCATGCTGAGTCTGACCTGATCAGAATGCTGGATATTCAAGTGAAGTCAACAGGTTGCTGCTATCCCTTACATCGATTCCCACACACACCCACTGACCTCATCTTTGTAGAAGGATGAAGAAACAACCTTCAGTTACAAAATATACAGCTGGGGAAATTCATAATTAAAACAGCCGATGTGTTTTTTGACATGGCTTACAAAGAATATAGTGTTGTGGATAGTCTGTCATCCAGACCCCGAAGTTTTATTACAACAGAGACAAGCATGCAGTCCAGAAATTTTCCCAGTCTAGCTGCAACTTCACTTCTGAGCAGACTCTCTAGGATCTTATTTATTTTATAACAAATATATATCATTTTAATTCCATTAAATTCTTTTTTTTATAGAAATATTAATCTTACTTCAGAGACTATATCTTAATCCATGTTGTGGAATGTGAATTCATAATAAAAACAAGATTTCTCAGTTTGTGCATTTTGACCACCCCTTAGCCAGAACAAGATATGCAGGATCCCACCTGCAAGCTTAACGAAAGTCGGCATTGACAATTCGCTGATCTCAGATAGCCGACTTCGCGAAAAACGCCTGACTGATGGACAAATCCAGTAAAATTGCCGCGGGGCTGCCAGGATATCTCAGTATGTAGGCCCGAATGTCCGGTCTCTGGGTCAAGTCAATATCATGACATACGTGTTGATATTTACACGCCTTTAATTATTCACCACTATTTTCATAAAATAATCTTGAAAGGGACATTCTAATGATCTAGGATACGAGAGACAGACTATATACATCTATCATGAGAAGTTTGATGCTGTATCAATATTCAGTCCTAGGAATTGCCTTCCCAGTCAGACACACACTTCCAACAGTAGATGACAAAAACCATTCGCGAGGACTGAGATAGGATTTGATCCCTAAACTTGTACCTGGAGAGCACTGAACATAGCAGTTTAACAATGAACACAACCTACTTGTATACCATTTTCAATAGAAATACCATCACAATATAATCTATATTGTACCTGGAGAGCACTGAACATAGCAGTTTAACAATGAACACAACCTACTTGTATACCATTTTCCATAGAAATACCATCACAATATAATCTATATTTACATTTAATTTTCTTTATGAAGAATATGTTCCCAACTTATAACCTTATGATTTCTGAAGGAATGCCTCGTCATATTTGGGAAGTTTATTTTCTATATGACAAGCTGAGCTGTAGACCAGTTCTGTGAAGAAAAGATCTATTCCTTATCAAACAAGGTCACTAGAACTGTATTTACTCTGCCAGTAAAGGTTTACATAAGAAACCCACATGAAACAGGCAGGAACAAAAAGCTGCGATTGCTGAATTAGACTGTGTAAATATTTCCCTGCATGCCTTTTTCAGGCACTCAATACACGTTCAGCAATAGAATGGGCAGCGTATACTGAATTCATTTCCTTCGCTTCTTTTCCCATGAATCATCCAGCAGACATCCACCATACACAATATTGTATAAACAAGAGAATACAGCTGGTGAAGCTCATGGGAATCATAATCAGGCTCCTCCTGATTTTTCCTTAATACACTTAAAGACAAAAAAAATACTTCCTATCCAAGTAATCCAAAGGAAATCTCAGAACAAAGTCTCTTTAATGCAGCATTGTATTTCACTTGGCCGTAACATTGGATGAATTTACAGGGCCTGTTCTATTGCTTGAGAAGGTATCTTGAAACCCATAATGTGCTTGATCAGTAACAAGTGTCTCATTTATCCAAACAAATACTGTAGTAATTTAACATGTATTTGCCACACAGCAGGAAAGCAAGGTAAGTGACATGCCCTGTAAACGTATTAGGCTGGAAGGTTGTCGCTCAATTGACTGGGCTATTAATTATGATTATTAATAATGAAGTAATTCGCAGCAGAGGAATGTTGTTTAGTCATGACATAGCCGTGCTCAAAATATGCTCAGGCACCTTTGCTCCCTTACAAGCAACTTCTGCAATGAAACCAGCTTCTTTGAAGTGTTGCATAATCAATTGTAATTTTTCTACCATCCTCATCAACATTGATTTTTTTTTTGAATTAACAAAATCTGAACCACCCGGCCTGGAGTCTCTATATGACATTACAGCAGCAATATCATGTTCTGATCCGATGTGCAGCATATCGGCTGGGAATAACCCAATGGGTTTCAAGCTATCACTTGTAAGGCAATCAAGCAAAAAGTTTGATTAAGCTGGCATGCGATGAGAAGGCTTGATGACTGTAATAATGGGAGTGTGTGCCTAAACTGGCATGTAATGGTAGGCCTGGCCACTGATTCAAGGCAGATCATTATTCAGGACACAAAAATCCTCCTCAAAATTGAGTTCTTTTGCACCTCTGCATGCATACAACAATGCTTTGACTATGTGATTCAAGTATTGAGGAGAACTTTGAGTCATGTTGTCACAATTCTATGAAAAGGATCACTGATAGATGAACAGCACTGAAGCTAATGCATCAAACATGTTCTTTAAATCCAAATCTATAGAATCATACAAACAAGACTAATAAAGATGTAATTTACTTCAGGTTTTTGATCTGGTGTCTTTTCAAGCTCTGTAGCTCCTTCTCTTTCATTTTGGAGAAGTCACAAGAGCAATAATGGGACCTAAAAGTCTTGTTTTGCATACACAGAAATAAGGAAACCAGAAAAAAGTTTTCATTAATAATTCTATGTGAAGCTCACCAAAAAATTAATGCTTGCCAAAAAACGTCAAGTTTTTGTAAAGTGCTTTTGACACCAACATTCACCTATAAAAAGTGACCAACACATGACATGCCAAACACAGACAAGATCTGAAAGCCTTGGGCAAACATTAAGACTAACAGACTACTTCTTTGGGTGATTTTAACACTTCTGAGTAGCGCAGTGTCGCTTTGTGAAGTGGTTGGCAGATGCAGTTCTGACTAAAAACATGATCTTTCACGTTTACGATCAACCTGGTGCCAAGATCATCTAAGGCCACTGATGTGGGAACTACCTTTTGTAACAAAGTCAGAAGACCACCAGGACAGAGTGTAAGCACCAAATATTATCTTAGTGATACTAAGTGGGCAGACATTACCTCTAGACCTGAAATCCAACCAGTCATAACTTCATCCGATCTTGCCCCCTACAAGCAGAGACTCGCAGACTGTTTATCGACCTAACACCACTAATGACCAGACACCAAGAGACTTAAACCTGGTCTTTGAAGTTTGCACGGGACAGGGAAACACATATACATAAACTCCCTTGGGAGTCACATCAGTGTACTGCATGAAGAGAAGGATTCGGTACTAACCATGGGCAAGAAGTAATGTCTTAATAATGATACTTCTGGGACATGCAGGTGGTATTTCCTGAAAGGGGCAGATCTTGATAGCATCAGCTTTAATCATTGCCATACTTCTGCATGTCATACTGGGATGCTTTTACCAAGTGTAAGATTAAAACAGGTGCTATATGAGAAGAGATATGTAACAGGTATGGAATCATGTAAAAAGCTCAAGGCAAATATGAACTATGTTAACTTCATCTTAGATATATTGAGGCGAGAGATGACATTTGACTTTGCAGTTGGCAATATTTAAGATAAAACATGACAGCATGTTCAAATACAAATTACCTGAATCATCTCAGATGTGTACCTCATAATTTTAAAGCTTTATTTAAAAATAATATGAAAACAAACATCTGTGACTAACACTTTTGGTGTCAGATGTTTTCATTATAAAAGACAGCACAAGCCATTTTCATGCTTTTCACCTGTATGAAGAGAGAGAGAGAGAGAGTGAATGTGATTTAACGTAGCAGGAGGTAATATTTCAACCATAACGCTACGGTTGGTACAAAGGGCAACAAATGTTTGAGTCGAACGTAAGTGACCCAGCCGGGTTTCGGACCCCCGACCTTGCGGTTGTGAGGCAGACGCTCTACCAACTGAGCTACCCCGGCCCACCTGTATGAAGAAAACAATTCCTTGTACTTGGATCATGCATGAAGGCTCTGGGAGCAGGCTGAGGGATTTCTGGGACATTTGAAAAAGCTTCTTGGATGATATTTTGAAACTGGCACTGACAATGTTAAGTTTGGAGCATGTTTGATACACATTCCTGCCTTGATCCCCCCATCCCCACCTTCCTTGTACTTGGTCATGTGTGGGGGCCCTAGGTTTGGGGTTACCAGGAAATTTGAGTGAGTGTAATGGATTTTTACATTGCAGGGGGCAATATTTCAGCCATAGTGCAATGTGATGTGCAATAGGCACATCAGGAAAAGGGACAACACAGGATCGATAGTAAGAAAAAGAAAGCATAAGATCCCCGTTTTAGTTGCCTTGTACAACAAGCACTGGGTAACTGAGGCCCTATTCTATCTAAGTGACACCACGTCACTCCCCGGAAGCCTCACAGGGTAGATGTATTTTGGGAGAGAAGACTGACCAAGAAATAGACAGAGAAACAGATTATAGGTGAAACTAACAGACATCCACATAAGTAGCCTTGTACAACAAGCATCAGGTTCCTGGAACCCTATTCTATCAAAGTGACACCGTCCAATTCCAAGCAAGTCTCATGGGAAAATGATTTACTGCAATACCACAATAAGTTATTCTTTCCACTCACACCACAATCACAGTAAAGAAAGTGCAGAGAAGCTTATAAATAATCTTTATGACTTCTTTTACTACCATATGAAGTATTTTCACAGATCATGTAGCTATTTTTCAAAGCTTTTTAATGTCTTTTGGGGACATTTAGAAGTTAATTGTTCTTGCATTTTGGGAATGTTTTTATTTTCAGAAAAACAAAGTAGTTACTAATCCACAAAATGAGTTGAGATGACATTTTACGACGACACTGCAAGAACAATATTTCAGTCATAATAATTGCATGTATAAGATGCATACTGACGGAAAAAGGCAAATACAAAAAAAAAAAAATCAGGAAAAGGGACAACACAGGATTTATAGTAAGAAAGAGAAAGCAGACGATCCTCATTTTAGACGGCTCTTACAGCAAGCATGAGGATACTGGGGTCCTATTCTTTCTGGTGTTAGACCTACACACCTTCCCCCCTCCCCCGGGACCCCACAGGGTGAAAGTGAGAAGACGTTTTAAGGACAGGGCTCCTCTTTCCTACTGTGAACCCAAACATGAGCTAAGGTTGGATTAGGGTGGGTAGTCACTGGAAGTACAAGGCTATAGCTGTCACGGGAGTCAACAACCCGGACAGGGGGAACAGATTACAGACAAAACTACTTCAGGGGACATAATGGACACAAAAGACTCTCGAGTGAATAGAAGTGCAAATACACTTAGCTGAAGCAGTTATCAAACTGATAACAGAAAACCAGCAGTAATGAACCCATCCATCTCCGTGACACTTTCAGCTCTGATTTAAGTAACTGCCTCTTGACATGCCAAAAATAACTTGCAAGGCTACTGTGCATTTGTGAAATTTTTAAATTTTGTTGAGTTTACTGACACATTACTGACAATATTCTTTTAAATCTATTTGTCTTTTTTGCATGCACACATTACTGACTATATTCTTTTGAATCTGTCTTTTTTTGCATGGATTTTTCTTAATGGTCAGTTCATTGAACTGAGGTTTGTATGCTCCTGTTTGCAAATAGCCTCCAGACACACTAAACATATCTACCGGAAATGCTAAATCATTTAAATATATACAGGTCCCCGCAATATATGGCTTCAGTCTCTGAAATCAATTTGGTTTTTTTGTACTGATATGTCATGGTATATATATATGTATTGAACTGAAGTATATGTTTCTTCCAGATGTATCACCTATACCTGCGCCACCTTGTCAAGACAGAATAAAATGAATTATCGACTTTTGGAAAGTCTAGTCCCCACACCTGTAACGAGTGACAGGTGCAATATTTGCAGGATAGTTTCTCTACTTCATATGCATATCACTTAAATACGAACTCTGCAAGTTTAAACTATTTATTTCACAGCATTTACAGCTTGCTAATTAGTTCAGATCGCAGGGTGTTGTGAAACACTTTCCTGGAGCCCTCATGAACTGTGTTAAAACATCTTCAGTCTGTTAGAAAGCCCAAGGTGATGTAACATAATTCCTGAGCTCATCTACAAAAGAGCCCCTCTATGCATTAAAAATTAATTCACCATGTTCTGTGAAATATACAGAAACCACAAAAGAACATCTTATACTTGTATAATCCTCTCACAGCTGAGTGAATCCTATACACACACAGGGTGTTAACTTGGTTAACCACCAACCTGTTGTATACGCTTGTTTAACGCGCTGTTTTACATAGCCTGAAACTTGTGATATAAGCACATGACAACCTCATTATCAACAGGATCCCACTACTTGATAGGCCTCAGGCTGAGCTATTCATCTACAGTCTGCGTGTAATAAATTTCAAGATGTTTTTTTATCAGGTTCAGTAATAACTTAACTTTAGAGTCATAAACTGAGATTGCTCTTTAAACAGGCGTCAGTGGATATCGTTTACTGGTGTAAGAACAGCTATTGAAGTAAGTATCAATGTATAACATTAAAACACTACTAATGAATATACATGTATTAACATGTGCAAGAGGGTTTTTAAAAGATATTTGTTGCACAGGTTTTCAATATAATGAGTAAAGATTAACATGTGTACGAGGGTTTTCAAGATATTTATTGGACAGTTTTCCATAAGTCTTCATTAAAAATATCCATAAGGTATAAAAGTGGTAATAATCTTTGTTATTTTAGCCTGGAAAGAGCAAATAAAAGACAGACTAATGAAAAGTTTCTTGCACTTAAATAATGTATTGCTGAAATTATGAATACATTTTTTAATAAATAAAAGCATTTTCCCCCTTCTCTATAAAAGCATAATAGCCTTGTTTATTGATACTGCATACACTGCCACTGTATGGTGTTTTGTACAATAATAAACTTTGAAACTACAGTCAGCCCCCCCCCCCATTAATCCACTACCTGTTAATCCGATACCCCCGTAATCGGACACATATTTTGGGGAACAATTTCTATTTTTGTACATGAATTGACCTTGTTAATCCGACAGTTATGCCTGCAACCACCCGTCGGATTAACGAGGGCTGACCGTAATATGCAAAATATCATAATTTCCATGATGGCTGAATTTCACTTATTACGTTCTGCAAAGATCAGGATCCTGTTTCACAAAGCAATCTTAGCGCCAAGTTGATCAACTTTTTAAACCAAATTTTAACCATCATTACAGTTGACAAAACAACTTAAAGCTGTACAACATGTCCTAAAATCACTCCTAGATTATGTTGAGAAATAAGGACAAATGTCTGTCACGTTGGTTTTAAAACTAACCCAGTCACTAATTTTGAAACAGGGCCCAGGGGTATTTTTTAACTTCTAGCACTGCTGTAGACTGAATGTGTTTATTCAGGACCCACATTCAGACAAGTGCTGACTTGGCACATACAGAAAATTCATTCTGCCAGGCTCAGCTTCAGAAACTGAGGCGAGCATATGGAAAACATGGCAGCTATCAACCTGTCATCAGTCTGGCCCGGCCTAATTTCCTGCAAGCTGAAATACACACTCAGACCACGGTTATCATGTTTCAGCCAAGATAGATGCCATAAGCCATACATTTCCTTACTGCCCTCACTTCCTTCCCTCTGCACCCCCTCTCCACTGGACCATTTCTCTCTCCTCTCAGTTCAGCTACACAAGCCTCCCCCTTCCTTTCCCACTTGATACACCACAGTCTGGGTTAGAACATCTAGGCTGGTGAATGAATCATAGATTTGTACAGCTCTCAGAATACTTTTTCTCCCTCATGGATAGTTTAGTTTCTTTAGGAAAATGCAGATTAAGTAAGCTAACTTCATTTCTCAAAAATATATCTGGAGGATCACTTTCTCCCAAAATTCTAACACTAGTTAGTTTTAAAATAGATTCTGATGCAAAAAAAACTCATTTGGAAACTAGTCAAGACATTTTATAATAATTAAAGAATTAAGTCATTTTATTACATTGGAAATTTCCCATAATGAAATGTCAAAATCATGAATAAGCAACATTGATGTTGCTAAGGACATTATTTAGGTTTTAAAATAGGAGATCCTGGATGTTGCAATAGAAAGAGAATGAAATATTATTTTGCTGAGTCAGTGAATAACCTTATGATGGCCATGATAAGCCCGTAATGAAACTAGAGTTCAGCTACCTGTGTAACCTCTATACTAATCTTTATTTGCATTTCTTAGTACTGCCACCCTTTCATGTTACCAGATCCATTTCATAATGTAAATAGCTGGACAGTCAAGAGGCCTTCTCCTTCTCTCTTCTGTGGTAGACTATGACAGTGATAGAAAGAACATCTGTGACTGATATACAGCATGGCTGGAATGTTTCAAGAGTCCTTAGTCAAACTAGCTTAATATACTAAAGAGCACAATATTACTAATCTAATGGTCATTGGCCTAAAGACTAATTATTATAAGATCACAAGTATTTGAAACAGAACACAAAATACAAACAAATTCAGTGGATTTGCACTAATCTAAAAATGGTAGAAAACAAAAGTCTGAATTCCACTAAAAGTCTGAAAAGCATCCTGCTTGCATGTTATATAAGCTTTTTGTCAAACTGGGTCAAAGGTCAGTTTAGACATCTGTTTACCAAACTAGATACAGAGAGCTTTAGGATAAGGTTACCATAGAAACTAAGGTTTGGAGAGGAAACTTTGCAACTTGAGGAGGGTGTGATCCAAGGTGGTCAATGGTCACTTGGTTCAAAGTCCAATGGTCACTGTGATGGAGTGGTTGAATAGCTCACCCCCATTTGCTACATAATATCATGCAATAACTTGCCTTAATTCCACACAGATGTTTTGTAAACAGATAGAGGACTGAGGTCTTTGTGGCAAGAATATTATTTCCAAACACAAGATTGAGATTGGCTCCTTGGTGATGAATGCTCCAATTGATATATTGATTAATGAAAACCCAAAGGTTGTACTGAAGTTTAATAGTTTGACAGATATCAACCAGAAGAACAGAATAATATGCCTTAATTTAGAATACTTGCAAAAAATTAAGTCGAACAGTGCTTGTAAACTGTGGTACAATACACTATGTATAGTAACAGACTATCAGCTATCCAGGTACCACTTATTTGATCAAGGTACCACTTATTTGATCAAAGTACTTACAGGATATAGTTTACATGGTCTATCAAGGTGTTTGTTTTAACAATTTGACCGTTTTGTTTTCTTGGAGTCATAGCAAGTGACACATCCCTCCCTCATCACCACCATCACCAAAGGAAAACATGTTCAAAACAAATGAATAAAGCCGTATTAGATTACAACCCTGTTGAGAATCAAACCCTGTCATTTCTGGAAAAAATTCAAGCTGCATTCTTCATAACCACAACAGGATCATGTCATAACAAAAGAGTCTGATTGCAAGCCTTGCACTATCCGATAACCAACTATTGCACAATTCTTATTTAGAAAGGAATAAAAGTTTATTTTCAATTATTGTTTAACGTGAAGCAAGATTCATGTCATTCTCTGGGGAGACACTGCTTCTTATAAGCAGTTAGTTCTGGGCAAGACAAACAAGGTATTCGTTTCGTGGGCAGACAAAATGTTTGCCAACACTGTTGCATTTGTTAATCTCATTTGTCCACTAGGTGTTATCCTAACATGACTACCAGACAAGTGTCCAATGATTGTTGTCACAGTGTCACACAGGTCAGTGTTGACCACTTGGACACCAACTTGCCATCCCCATTGTACAACATATTAGTACCAAATTCCCAATTCTACCAACAAGAATCCACTTCCTCAAATTGCATTCCTAGCGGTGACAATGGTGTCCAGAAATAACTTATATTTTTCCTTCAGGTATTTCATGTATTATAGCAACTTAGCAGCCTTGGTGTCTTGACAAACATCTACAACTAATAACTTTACTTTCATCTCCAAAGAGAGAGTGATTTGGGGTTTTATGTGGTTTTTGACAATCTTCAGTCACATCATCACGAATTCATCAACATTACGTCGTCACCTGTCTCTTTAGACTGAAAGAGAGGTGCCAGTGCAGAACTCGAACTACAACCGCCAAGCTGGCAGATTGCTGGGCCAACGGGCTAACCACTGCACCATCCTGCACCCCTCTCCAAAAAGAGATGTTATTTGAAGTTGCGAAATATTCAGTGACAGTTTAGGAAATGATTAAATACAACGTAATTTGTTTCATTTGGGATTACATTTCCTTGAAAAGAAGCTATTCTGCTACTGTTGCGATTAATTCCGTCCGGGATTCGAACCTGCACCCTCACGGTCAGGCACCCATCTACATCGCTGATCTTTAGCAATGTTGACTATGTAGAAACCTCAGTTGCTGAACTTTGTGTTAAGCGAAGTCTCTGTGGCTGAGTGGTGTACATCGCTGATCTTTAGTGTTGGCGAGGGGTGTCTGACCCTGAGGGCGCGGGTTCGAATCCCGGACGGGACTCAACCGCAACAGTAGCAGAATAGCTACTTTTCAAGAAAATGTAATCTCAAATAAAACAAATTATGTTTTATTTGAAGTTGTAGCACTAACAGTAACACACCCTTCCCCCCACCCCATTAGAAGCCCTGATCCTTCTTTATATACAAACAGATCATTTAATACAATTCTTTGTACTATGGGCATCTATAAACTCTGTGCAGCCGAACTTAGCTGAATATTATCAGAAAATGCTGGATTAGTTGCCTAGAAATAAAAGCCCACAAAGAGATGAATGTAAGCTGGTATGCCTGTTATTTGCAGGTCGACATACACAGACCTTAGAGTCAGGAAGCCAAGTGCATTCACCAGACATTTATAAGTAGAAATGGATAAGGCCATGGCACAAACAGGTTAACTTCTGAGGTGGAGATTAATCTGGATTTATTAGGCATATATAACAAAGGTAAATCCAGTGCACAGAAAGCTTAACTTTATAATGCTTAAACAATGCTGTTAGTGCAACCAAACAGAAAGAATTACTTTGTACAACAGAACAATGTATTGTGTACATTGTTCTTTATTAAGCTCTGAAGATAAATGAAATATACATGATTAATTGCAGTGTGATATATCTACCCCAGATAATAAAGCCTGCTCCAGACCATCAAATTATATTTGACCAAGTCAACTTTGACAAACTAATTCGATGGAATGCAGTGACATCCTATTTTTCAAAATACTTTGACAAAGTTTTGAGGACATGTGACCATATCTGTACAGTCAAACTGTGCAAAATGGGAACTTGGTTATGTCACAAGCATAGTTCTTGACAAGTACCATCTTCGTTTTAACTCCATAATGACTAGGGTTATGTCTATACATCTTGGAAGTGAGTGTTTTCCCAGGTTTATGATGGTATCAAAGTCAACTTTATCAATTAGACCAGGGGTTAGCAACCTACGACACACAGGCCAAATCCGACCAGCAAAGGGATTTTGACCGGCCTGCAAACACATATTGCCATACTGTTCAGATCCAGCCAGTGGAGTCGAGAAGGTTGCCTACCATGAATCACTTTAGAACTGACAGAACTAAGTTGACAGACACAGAATATCTGAGT
>JAUELE010056133.1:0-15696 GCA_031471655.1 Diodora aspera
TACATTTACTGGATGTTATTATTTTATTTAAATGTTAAAATGTTAAGAGGAAAGAATAATAAACTAAGGAACAATGCATCATAGTGGATCAATAATATCATACCTATTTGAAGTTTGTATATTGTGATGGATGTTTATACAAAGTCGATGCAGGGGTATCTAGAAGTGTGACCCGAACGTACTACTTCGGTCATTGTCCAGTACAAAATACATTATAAACCGTTGTAGGAGAACATATCCTAACTGTATAATTTTACGGCACAAAGAACACGCTACGGCGCCATACCATATCATATTTCATTTCTTGGCTTTATGTTGTTGGCGAATGTGAATGCAAAAGGTAATTTTATGTTAATATTGTACATATTGGTAACACTGACCGCTTTACCAAATGAGCTGACGTTTTATATCAGATTTGGCGCTTCTGTGTTCTGTGCGACGTACGGTAAAAGAGGAGAATTTAGGGAAACTGAAATGAGATTAGAAAATGTTGAGTTCTGTGCTTGACGCCTCGCTATTGCCCTCATGCAGCTAAATGATAGTTAAACATCGAGCGTACTGAAGCTTAGCTGCTAGTAAATACGTGTTACAAGACTCCTCGTCTTTGGATTAAGGCGAATGGTTTCTGTTCCAATTCTAATTGTAGTTCATTATATTCTTCCATTACACATCTAACCACAGTCATTTAAATGTATTCGTCGTTATTTAGGATTTAAACTTTGAATATGTTTAATCCATGCGTTTAGTGACTTTCTGTCAGCTTACCTTCGTATGTGGTAAAGGACCCGGTGGTAAAAACCAATTTAGTCCAACCTAACATGACAAAAAAATATGATTTTATTTGTTTGTTTGCGTTCCACATGGCGATTATTCCTATTTGGTAGTTTTAACAAATATTACTGTTCTCCTAAATTAAATTACAGTTTTGTCTTAACTTTCATACCCATTTGTCTTTGTGCATTTGTAAATGCCCTCTGTAACCAATTGTGATGCATATTTTAATTGTTTCGTCAATTAAGCTGACACTGTACTTCATAAGATCGATTGCTTTATTCTTGTAAATATATGTTTACTAGTTTTCTGTATTGACTTTCTAATGAGATCTGCATTTATTCGAAAAGCTGTTATTTCTTATGTCCTTACAGGGCTGATTGTCCCACCCTTTCTGGTATGTCATTAGCGAGCAGAGTAATAACAAGTGGTATATCCCTGGGACGATCACAGAGATATCGCCAAGACCGTGATAATTGTCTGCATGTTCTTGATTACATTGATCAACATCTGTGGTGTTTATGGAAAATGTGTTTCGCGTCTCTAGTTGCTAATGATACCCATGTCATCAGTGTGAATTTGTCATGGGCTGGAACATCACCCAGCCGTGTAGTCTCTTCTTAGCTTTCAGCGTGCAATTATTTCCTATGAAGTTCCTAAGAAGTTAATCGATACATATTTTTCTCTTTGTTTCAGTGGTTACAGCTTATATCTTGTTGATGATATTTATAATCACATGATTTAGTTTAAATGTGTAAATAATTTGTGTTTTATTGAGTATCATATATTGTACGTACTGTACGTGTTATCAAATCTATGTATATAAACATATTTGCTATTGATTCGTTGTGTTTTCGTCGAATTTAAAGATACTCTTGAAAACCTGTTCAAGGATGATAAACACAACGGTTATAGGGACTTATATGTTACGTAATTTTATTGTTTGTTTAATTTATGTATCATTTCTAAAAACATACAACATGACCTTTTCAAAATGTACAAGCAAAACATTCCAACTGCCTATATTCTAAGAAATTCGCTACGTTTCTGCGTGCGTTGGTTGAATAATTGTTGAATATGTTCTTTCCACAAACATCATTTCTTTCTGACATGCACTGTGTACTAACCGTGAAACCTTGTCAGAAATGTCTGAGGTAACGGTTTACTAAAACATTTTAAAAGTCATTACACGGACATGATGTTTGTCGTGATTGACATTTCCACATAGCATTAATCGCCGCCCATACCTTTGAAACATAAAATAGCATTAATCGCCGTCAATACCTTTGAAACATGAAATAGCATTAATCGTTGCCCATACCTTTGAAACATGAAATAGCATTAATCGTCGTCCATACCTTTGACAATTGAAATAGCATTAATCGCCGCCCATACCTTTGAAACACGAAATAGCATTAATCGTCGCCCATACCTTTGAAACATGAAATGGCATTAATAGTTGTAACCAACCAAGGTTTGCAGCCTCGAAGGTTTCAGTGAAGGTTAAACGAAGACAGTTAGCACCGTTTTTACGACTTCTAGCTTCCCTTCAGTGCAACAAAGAGTACTTTGACTTGACACATAATATTCAGAACCAAGAGTTCTTCACGTGTCAGTGATACTAAGCAGTTATAAGGTAACATAACATTATCTTCCTATCTTGTTAATTAATAATAAAGGCCCAGTAGGTAAATAGTGTTGAGCTGCCTAGATCTCTATCAAACCAGACTCGAGATTTTTATGTAGATACATTGCACCACAATAGCTCTCATCACACTCGATAAAGTATCAAAGACAGAGATGAAACGATAAATATTCGTTTTACCAATTCTTCCAATGACTGTATGCTCTATTACAAAAATACAGTTCTGTCTGCAAATGTAATAAAAGAAAGAATACCAAGATTTGGGACGGAAACTGAAAATCCTGTGATTTCCCTTTCTGTTTACTTTTTGAACTGCATTCTCTTTCAAGCAACAGTGTCTGAAGAATGCCATGACATTACAGCGAAATCAACAGAATGCGTCTGATCACGAAACGACACAGAGTCAATAGGAATGTTTAACAAACCTTCTACAGAAACATTAACCTTGATGTTAATCGTAAACTAAAAATTGGTCCATACAAAATGTAACTTTTCTGTTTCTTGTATGGTTTGTCAAGAAACTGAGTTCTACAGTCCATATTTCATATGTGGAATAGGTTACCCTAGATGTGTTTAGCCTGAGCTAGATGGCATAGGGCTTTATATAAAACATTTCCCAGTTATGGAGTAGCATCATGTTATTTGTTGGTTTAAGATTCCTGGAGTGCCGTGGACCCAATTCAGCGCCAACTCGCCTCGCGCTCTTTATGTCCACTATATGTCATGACAAAAGTGAGATCTGATTGTCCTGTCTTGGCTTTATTGACTTCGTCGAATAAGATTTTCACTACACCACGTGATTCGACACAGGAATACGTTGCCTGGCCATACTGGTGTTTCCACCATCAGACTAGTTAATGGAATGTCACAGCTATATGATAATTCAATTTGTTCTCGTTTTTGTAGCGTAGACATTGCGTGCGATTGGACTGTGGATATAAATCACAGACTGCCTATATAATGGATACTTCGAGCTGCTGGTACATCCTCGAGTGTTGTTGAATGTTGTCACGGATTGGTGGCTAACTTTATATACATAAAGTTACACAAAAAGTCAAGTAATGTTTCATAAAAGTAAGGACGCTCATACCGCTCCGCTCCTAAAGAAGTATACAACCTAAGTTTGAAGGTTAACTTCATATAACCATCTCTTCGACCAGGTACTCAGTTTCAGCTTGGCAAGGAGTCTTAAGTCTAGGAGCGGCAAGCGACGGGGCCCCGAGAAGAGAAAAAATATTTTAATTTGTTTTGTATGATATTTCACTACCTTTACATGTAGAGTTCCCCATATCTATTCAAAGAATGGGTGATGTAAAGGGTCATGGTCAGAAAATAGCCTCGAGGCTCAGGGCCCTGGTGTTCAGCCAAGGGACCCGGGTGGTAGTTAATCCGCCTCTGCGTGTACTGCTGACATTGTCACGGTGTCAGTGTAAGGCAGAACTCTTGACGAGCTAGAACCGGTCACCCATCCAACTGCTATCGGAGCTCGACAGAACCGGTCACCTATCCAACTGCTATCCGAGCTCGACACAACCTTCGCGTTTCAGGCGTGTGACCTGCGTGCGATGCCAGAGACCAACTCACCTTTAAGCTATATCACCGCTTTCTGGAATTTTGACATAGTCGATAGCTGATTGATGGTGGATTTGACAGAATACATGTGTCACACATGCCTTCTTTGTTAAGGTGCAGATTCACTTGGTATACTTGAGTTTGAATGTATATGCTTTAGTTGCAAGTATCCATTGAAGTATTTGCATTGTTTTCTTACCTTTACATTTTTACTCCACACAAACACAGTCGCACGAGTTTGTGATCGGTTTATGACACTGTTCTCTCTGTGTGGAGTATTTCTTGAGTGATTGAGAAACTCGGTCAAATGAGAGTCCTCTGGCTCATTGAGTTCAGTTGGACATCTCCGCAAGTGCTTCAATGTTCTCTTTTGTGACAGCATGGTTCTCGGAACGTCAGTAACTGCCATCTTGAAACACGATCAGAGGTTCCTGATATCAGTTTAAAGATAACGTACTGGCTATTATGGGATACTGCTCTAGTACATGACATTGCATACAGGAAGTATTCAGTGATTTGGATGAACTTAGTAAGCTACATCTGAATATATTATTAACACATAATTCATGTCTGAATTGTAATAAAAATGAACACTTTTCCAACCAGAACTTCAATAGTGATGACACACCGTCGTTGTTCAACCAGTGTTCTGCATTGTACTGAGATACTGAATCTTAAGACACTGGTGCATCATTGCTCGTAATACAGGTCATACATCACTGAGATGTCAGCATTATCTAAATGATAAATCTTAATACAATATCATTCCATATACATGAATTATAATTCCTTTTTACTAAAACTTACCCGGCAGCGCAATTGTAAAAAAAATATAAAGAGTGGCAGTGTTTGATAAATTCAGTCCTGTACACAAACCATTAAGGTTGTTTTAATGATTGGATAAGGGGATTCGTTATCTTCCACGGACATTGCCTCTAATAAGGTAATTAGTCAAATCTGGACACTAATCATGTGCATCATTTTGTCAGTTAGCACCGATGACAGAGGCTTGTCAACCTACCGGTTCTAATCGTTGTTCTTTCTGTTTTCCATTCATGTTTCTGTTTTGTCCGAATGGCTAGTGCTTCCAGGAAGCTGAGTCAGTCAGTCAGTCAGATACTATAGCTGGGCAAGATTAACTCTGCTAATTTGCTCTCCTTTCAACTAAATCAAATGCTTTTATCGAATTAGTTTCTACGTCCCACGTTTCTCCTTTTCTCACTGAGGTTAATGGCCAAGTGCCTTTGGTATGGTGACATCTCGTATACATCAAGTTCTCTCTTCTCCCTTCTGGGGAATCTCACAACCTGAACATTCGATTCATGCGCCTGGTATAATCTGTTAATATCTCATTGAACGAGCTCTTATGGTCAGGCGCAAACTGTTGAAATATGATCCGTTACAACGTGGGACCCTCTTGCATGGCACCTACATGTATCCATGGGATAGCAACAATGTTATTTGCCTTGAGTGAAGCATGAATTATTTTAGAACCATTCAAAGGAGTAACATTTTATAATTCGGTAACAGATACATTTATAGGGATTTCATAATGAGTGCATAATTTAGATACATATGAATGTCATGAATGTTCAAACAGAACAATGGTCCATATTTGTTTACCATTTCGAGTGACGTAATTTTGCGAGATGCATGTCAATTTTGCGTAGCCATGTTGTTAATTTAGACACACAAAAATCTGTTACAAAATGTAATTTGCACTCGGAAGCAGATGCTAAGGCCGCTTGCAAAGCGTTCAACAGTTTCAAATAGCATTAGCTAGGCTTTAATAACACCAATGCATGGGATTCATCTTCTCCTTTATTATCTTGTCGTTGTTGGAATATCGATTTTTCTCGTGGTAAGATAATGAATACGCAAATTGAAATTGGTGAAAGTAGCAATGTTTTGTCCTTGTGATTTCACAACACCTTGAAGAGTGTAAAGGGATGACAAGAACAAGAGTGTAAAGAACAACCTTTCTGTACAGCTTTGTGATGACGATGTTTAAGAGATGTGTCAACTCAATACTCAGATTAACAAGGCAGTTTCACTGGACACGGATTTGCTTGCAATGAATATTGAAAGCACATGGACTGGGCAATGATGCACATATAAAAATACATTTACGTTATGTTTTGGTGTAAGAAGCTTCTATTCCTTCGTGGCGTTAGGTTACTAGTATTCTTAGGATGAGGTTAGTACAACTACTTAGATTATGGTCTGGGCTTTACAGTCGTGTACAGGCATAGCTTATTTTGGCGTTATCTGCCTTCAGTGTTACTTATACAATGTACTGTAAATGCGATATAGCTCTCGAATATGTCATAGGCATGAGATACATTAGCAATATCTGTCGGTGTCGTCATGTGAAGAATTCAAACAAGAAAAATGCAATGAGCGTCCGTATGCGTATCTGTGTGTTTGGCTATCTTGTAAAGAGAATGAAAAAAGCAACATTACGTTCAAATTTAGAGTGATCAGTACTCCTGCATTTTGTGTTTAACTATATTTAATTAATGTTCACTAGTCTAAGGAAAATCCTAAATTATGGTAAAGGGTGTATTATGTATTCAGATTAGAGTGAAATTTTACCTTTTCTTCTTCATTTCGCTGGTTATAAGTTTCGGTTTGCAAATTGTTAATTTGAAGACAAAAATTGTCCAACCAGCCTTATTGTAGCCTTCCGCTATGCAGCTGAGTGCTGAGATATTGATATAACTGGGTATAGTTAAAAGCTGGGCTCTCATGACATTTGGACTATACAATAAATGGTATAAACCTGCAACGTGTATTGTTCTGTAGGCTGTGCACGTTCTTTTGGGATAATGTTCTTGCTTCCCAAGCCTTCTACAACCATTTATTGAATTAGTTCATACGCCCGTGTGCCTCCTCTACGGACGGTAGATGATGTCACTGAAGCCACACTCAGCTGACATTTCGAATTCATCAAGACTACTTCAGTCTGTTCTGGCCAGCTTCAGCCACTGACCATTTGCCGCTTGGCTCCATCTAAAATCTGTTAGAATCGTATTAAGAGGCGTTGAGCTCTTACGTTATGCCAGGCTTGTAGAGTGTATAACAGCATTACTTAGAAAGAGAGGCTGAAATGGAGAAAGACGAGTTTAGGAGTTATAAAATAAGGTCTGATGACGCATGGATCCATTACGAAGCGGCACCTTTCTGAATGTCAGGCTTGAAATGTTTAATTTCAATTGGGATTACAGATTCTATCATACGGGATCTTATCATCATAAGGGTTTTTGTTTTGCAAATGCACAAAGGACGTGAAATATTCAGTGACAAATATTCAGTAATCCCAAATATAGAAAATTACACAAAGGCCGCTGACGGGCTGTGTTTTTAGTTTAAAAGTGTAAGAGTCCAAAGAATGTTATCTCTTTTACCTTTCGTAGTGCCCGTATGTCGGTCCAAGGAGCGAAACAAGTATCTACAGCGCCGTGCTAAAAGTGTTCGCGGAAATACAAAATAGCGGACGTAAACAATGGGTCGTATGAAAAATAAAATTGTCAATTTCCGGCATAAATTCTGAAAGGACTTATCTCAATATTTTGTCAGATGTCCTTTAGAATGTATACATGCCATAATCCTCCTTGGTAGACTCCTATAAAGACTCCGTATATATTCTAATGTAAAGTTTTGCCGGATGGTCGAAACTGCTTCAAACAGCTCATCAGCTGTTTTGATAACACGGACTTGTCTTTGAAGGTCTTTTATAATTTTTAGCCACAGGTTTTCAATGACATTTAAATCTGGGGACTGTGAAATTTTCAACCACAAGAGACCTATGCACGGGGGCGTTGTCATCTTGAAAAACATAGACTTTGTCCGTAAAATGGCGAGCCAAAACGGGCTCCAACTGAGAATCCAGGATCTCAATGTATTTTTCGCCATTACTATTTCCTTGTACTTTGCATAATGTCCCTGGACCAAACCAACTGATGCACCCCAGGATCATAGTAGAAATCTTCGGTCCCCTCTTGGTGCACAAGCACTCGGGTCGGAAAGCCCTATGTGCCGATCTCCACACATAAACACGACTGTCTTGCCCAATGACAATTTGTGACTCATCACTAAAAAATAATTTGTTTCCAATTTTCATCAACAGTCCATCGACGTTTTTGTAAACACCATGAGGGACGTTTCTTCCTGTTGACATCTCTTATTTTCATACGTTTCCTTACAAAACGCCGAAAAAGTTTATTTTTATGGAGAATACGTTGCAAAGTTCTGTTGCTAACATTTTCTTGATTATTTTCAACATTAAATTCGGTGCAAATGTCCTTTAGAACCTTTCCGCGATGTTTCCGAACGATTCGAAGCAGACGTGCTTCACCACGTTTTGACACTTTTTTCGGACGTCCGGCCCGAGGTGCGTTTTCAATGCTTTCCCGTTTGTTAAATTTTCTAATAACTGACCTGCATGTAGATTCAGGTATGGACAACAATCGAGCAATCTCACTTATTCTGTGCCCTTTTGTTTTCAAGTCTACGATCATTTGTTTTATGTCCGGTGACAGTTCTTTGGATTTCCGTGCCATGTTTACAAAGTGCTACAGAACAAAAACTTCCGTAAGCAGACGACAGATATGACGTCAGAAACATCACGTGATGCTGACATCATCACAAGGGACCATCTCAAATAGAATTTGAGCAATATTTATCGTAGCGAACAACGCCAAATGTTCTCGCTGAAAAACAAGCTGCGCAAAATGTTCAAATCCGCGAATACTTTTGGTACGGCGCAGTATTTACATTAATTACAGAATTCAACGTGTTTAGTCGCCTTTGCACAAAACCCATTTAGATGCCTGTGTATATATGTTGTCAAAACTGATCGTCACTGTTTTGGAAATAAATGTGTTGTCCTGTCGAGTTACAACATTACTGTCCATATCTCTCGAGAGCAGTTGTGCACTGGCCAAATGACGTGCAACGAGCAATAAATGTATGCAGACAGCATTTAATCAAATTGCTCAAGATTTCTTTATATCTCTAAAACACATAATGTCATTACACGTAGATTCACGAGGGACCCAGCCGTTGTCTTTGCACAAGTCCTTGTACTTGTGTACCGACTGACCGCGTAGATATGTGGGTGAAAAAGTTTTTCTGTGTCGTTTTTTGTACCAGCTTCTGTAATGGCACAGGAGTTTTGAAATAATGACAACTGACTTTGTGATGAAATGTGTCTCCGTCAGCTTTTCCAAGTTCTGTTTTCGCTCTTTGATCATGCCGTGCGTTATTGATCTCACATCCCACAATTAGTCGATTGTACGGCATGTTGTTTCAACTGATATTCATCAAATATAATAACTCGCTGTCATTGTGATGGTTTCCATTCCAGATATATATTCCAGAATATACAGATACGTCTCAGATCAACATTTCTGGTCAAGTGGCTCTTTGGTGCAAGAAGGTGTTTGCCTTGTCTAGTCAGTAGTCCATTTGTCCTGTTGTTTTGTGTGGAGGCCTGTTGCTTCACTGGTATTGCTGAACGATTGTTGAATGTACTGATAAGTATAGACATGTCCCACTCTTTTTAATCAACCATTGTCTTCTGGGCTATTGCAAACAACAATCTTTATCTTTCAGTCAATATTTCGGGAGCAATGACCGAGTGATTTGTTCCTCCAGCAGTCTGCAATTACAACGTATTTGTATAGACACCACAAACGGAGGCTGTTGTCTGGGAGTGAACATTACGCACGCGCGAATAATTATTACAGTTATTTTTATTAGTAATCACAATATTCATTGAACCACTGCAATTCATTTCCGAACTCCAGACGGTTTAAGTATAGGAATATCCTTTCTCTGTCTCCGCCGAATACGTTAAAACTACTATTTTGGTAAAGCACATATTTGTATTATTCATTGTGACGGTCTGTATTCAGCGTATGAAACCTCATCACAAATTACATTTGATCGTAAAACAGGCAGTTGTTATCATGGTGAAAAGCACGCAGCAGTCCAAACAGAAAATGTGATGATTACAACCTGGTATTCCACGTTCTCTGTTATCCGTCCTTTCAGACATGTTATTCAAGGTGCATCTAATTTATGTTCCTTTGTCGATGAACAATATTCTTTAGGGGTGGAGTAAAATTGTTTCATTTCATAATTTCAAAATAATTGGCAAACTGCAGATATAATTAGATCGTGCTTTGATAAACAGACCAATGGTGTTAACAGAGATGCAAATGGTGTTTAAAAGACTAATGTTGAAGGAAAACGTTTATTTATTCTTTTATTCATAACCATCATCACCCATTCAATCTTCCATTTCGTGACGATGTGATACATGCAATGAAATACCTGAAGTTATGTCAGTTGAGCTATGCTTGGATTAGCTCTCCCATAAACTCGCTTCACGAAGGCCCGATTAGACTGGGGTTAGGCTTAAGATGGAGAACTGCCGTCGGTTTCGGCAGAGACATGCCATGAAAAATTTGCCATGCAGGGATTTCTTAATGTATTTATGGTTAATATGTTATGATAAGATACGATTCGAGAATCAATAAAAGCATTTAATGTTATTCACTTGATCATAATTGTAGAGATATGATACAGTTGTGATCAACGGTTTTAAGCAGGACACAGATTTTGCATTGTGTATGGTCATGTTTCTTGTCCAGACAAGAATAGAAACTCGCCCTCACTTTCCACAGTAAAATCGGTGTCTTCGCATGTTCATTCTGTGAAGAAAAGATGTAGCACCGCGATTACCAGAGGTGACAAATGAAGTGTTTCCACTTGGCCGGAAAATCGAAAAAAAATGGTCTTTGTCTGGGTTTCGTGTCTACTGAAATTAAAACTCGCTCCATCTGATTCTTATTTACCCATCTAGAAGGACAGGTGACTATTGTATTGATCAGGGAAGAACAACTGAAACTGTTCCCCTCGACTGTCGCTTACAATAAATAAAGCTCAAACGAGACAACTGCAGAGTTGTTCGATACATAAGTAATTGTTGCCAGTAATGTGATGCTCTTTCTTACGAAATTCCATATAACCTGATTAGTATGTGAATGGGAACGCGCCATTCACACATTAATTGCAATTCGTGTACAAGTGAGTGTTGTTTTATTAAGTTTTATTCATCGTTCAGATAAATTTTTTGCAGACAATTATGGAGAAAATATACACAGAAAATATATATATGCATGAGTCAAGAGTAAGACACAGAGATATATACATTTGGCTAATTGTTCAAGTTATAATTCTGCAATGTATATATCATGAAAACTGTTTTGACGCCGGTTGGCCTCCATCAATAAACTACATTTTGTATTCCTGTAATTAGGTTAAAAATCAACGTATCCTGAATAAAAACTATTTTTTTAAATAGTTTATCGGCATTTATCTATGAAAAGATTGATTGTCTCGTGCCATCAGACAAAAATTGGTTTGCATGAGACAAATCTTCTAGCCGTCCTTAAAAATCAAATGATCGCTTCATAGATATTCGTCCACAGCGATTTACATCAAATTGCCAAGTTTTCTTGTACTTTTTGACAAATTTTACCTACTCCTACCAAGTTAAAAGGACGATCATTTGATACCAAACACACATTTTCAAGCTTGAACATATGTTACATAATATCATTACAAGAAACCTTATCTCTACATAAATATTAAGCACCACATCCTACCTTATTGAAAACAATGTACAGCATCATCCCAGTGTTCAAATAGCTTGATGGAGAAAGAGTATGGAAATATGAACACTGACTGCGTTCTTTCTAAGTGATAATGGTTTTCCAATGCAATAAACAAATCACCTCCAATTTACAATCCTCTTCTGTTCATATGGTCTGGACGAATGCGGACAAGTCAATATGTAATTATAAATAGCTGGCTTTAACAGATATATTATTATATACAAACTGGTAAGCATATAAGATAAATAGACTGTCGACAAGCACATGGCAAAATAAATTGCAGATTAATGTTCATGTCTCTAAAACGATGAATGTTTTATTCCTTCGATCTGATCATAAACTTTTGCTGGGCTACAAGGATTCAAAACTGCAGCGGAAGGTTTTCCCATGTGCAGCAATATTCTTTGAGAAATTTGTAATAATGGTAACGGATGTCTTAATCATGCCCATCTGGAAACATTTAGCCGCCTGAAGTTAGAGCAGGGTTCGTTATTCGCTATTCGAATAACCAATCACAACATTTGTCGGTATTCGTTATTCGAATAACGAATCGCATCATTTGTCGTTGTTCGTTATTCGGAAAACGAATCACAACATTTGTCGTTATTCGTTATTCGAATCACACTACATCCCGAACCCCTTCCAGATGGCGGGGATCTCGGCCGGCTGGAATGTGCACCTTCCCGATCGAACATCCACGGAATTTAGTTTTTCAGTAACGCGTGTGTTTGCGTGCGTGGGTGTGTGTTTGTGTATGTATGTATGTATGTACCAACGTATACACGTACGTACGTACGTAAGCACGCACATAATACTTACGTACGTAGGTACGTATGTATGTGTTTCAGTGTTCAGTGTTCTCATGAATCACGAGAATGTCGTTTCTCGAAAAACGAATAACGAATAATAACAAATGTCGCACGGAAGGACGAATGGACCTCATTCTAGGGGATAATTATAACCAGTTTTGATTTTAGTTCTTCATCTGCCACTACCAGAGCTAGCCAGAGGTGTTAAATTGTTGTCAACTATCATTAACCTTCACATATTTCAAACATTTAACAGGTGCACGTGACTGAAGAAAACGTCCAAACATGTTGTACATAGGCTATGTTCAAGCGACCGGTCGTTGTGTTTGCGGAAACGTAGATCATGTAACTAATGCACTGACAAAATATCTGATAAAGGCACGTGCACGCACATTATCATGACATATCCCTATTCTATCTCGGACATCACATGTTAAAAGACAGAATTCATACGATTAAACAAAACAATTGACTAAGCTTGTTCCCTTCATCCTGAAAAGGAATTTCACTATTGTTCCTCATGTTGTAGTGTTTGTTTGAACCCGTGTACCATGGCAATGACTGGCAGGAGGTAATGCATTTTAACTTAGTCTTTTATCTGTGTGGTCTGTAGTTTCAAACATTTTGCATCGCGCGGACTAGCGCTGTCTTATTCGCGTGTGGTACACGTTTACTGAATAATAACGTTTACGGAAGAGTTGCTAGAAATGAGCAGAAACTTAAAACTATGAGGTAACATAAACGTTTTTGGTTGGGAAACTGGGACATTCCAGAATGCTATAACACTGATATGTGTCAATAATCATCATCTGATGCAAACAAGATACTGATCACTCGATATTATGCTGAAATTGCTTGCCAGTGTAAAAGACTTCCGCAAAATTATATAAAGGTTGTCACCCCCTGATAGAAGTTCCGTAAATCACAGAACCACCACTTCCTGCAATTTTACCATCTGCATTTTTCTTAAAATTTTTCGCCTGTCAGAGGACTACACGTATTCATCGACACAAATAATGGACCTATTTGTGACAAAGCCATAACTCACTCCCCCCCAACTTCGATTTTGAAGCTGCGAAGCTGACACACTTTAAACACTTTTTATTAATTTCCACATACAAAATGCACCATGTACGTTTAAAATTGTTGTATTCGGCCCTTTTATTCCTGTAATGAAAAAAATGTAGGTAAATAGGTAGGTATGTGTGAGTGCATACACACACACATACATACATCCATACACACACACATACATACATCCATCCACGCATGCATCCATGCATCCATACATGCATACATACCATTCGATTCTGAAAAAACTAAATTCCGTGGACTTTTGATTGGGAAGGAACACATACATTCAGGCCGACCGAGGTCCCCTCCATCTGCAAGGGGTTAGGGTGGTAGTGTGATTCGCGATGCGAATAACGAATAACGACAACTGTTGTTATTCGTTATTGGTTATTCGTTTTCGAAAAACGACATTGTGGTGATTCATGATTAGAACACTGACATACATGTATACCGAGATACGTACGCACGTACGCACCCCCCCCCCCCCCACACACACAAAAGCACAATATGAGTCTGAAAAACTAAATTCCGTGGACTTTCGATTGGGAAGGAACACATACATTCCAGCCGGCCGAGATCCCCGCAATCTGCAAGGAGTAAGGGCGGTAGTGTGATTCGCGATTCGAATAACGAATAACGACAAATGTTGTGATTGGTTATTCGAATAACGAATAACGACAAATGATGTGATTGGCTCCCCGTGGAAAAGCTGGTAATGTGAACCTTTAAGTGCCCAACAGGCAGCTTAGGTTGTGTAACATTGTAGAGTGTACATTGTTTCAATGACAGCATCAATGAGCTGTTATATGGCCCTTATTATCATCTACCTAGTATCATCTAGAAAGATGTTTGCAGAAATTTTCACTGCAACACTAATACACTTCCACAGCCTTCTGCTTACCAGACGATATTTCAAGTTGTGTGCTAGCTTAACTTTCACGCTGTTACAAGTACCTTCTTTGAGGTCTAGGGGCACAGGATGGCGCAGTGGTTAGTATGTTAGCCCAGCAATCTGCCAGCCTTGGCGGTTGTGGTTGGAGTCTCACTCCAGGCACCTCTCTTTCAGCCGGGGGAGACAGGAGCCCAGAAACCGACATGATGTATGAGAGTCCGTGGTGATGTGACTGAAAGAGAGGTGCCCAGGGTGGTCTATTCACAACTTACAACTCATGAAATACTGACAAGGAGCATCATTTTTTCTGTATTTTGTATATATTTCATCCAGGACATCCTGCATCTTCAACAGACAGTGACTAATGACATCACAATGTTTTGATTATTTCATCCACGGCAAGTGACTGCACACCATAGTCCATTACAACCACAAAGACATCTATTAATGTCTGGCTGTCACTCTCTGATTTTCTATTATTAACAAATCACATTCATCATCTTCATACTCACTATTACCATAAAGCAGTAATGCAAAGCCTACCGCTTGTTACAGCCATGACATTTCCTGAATTACAAAAACATACATACAAACAATAAATTACTTTTTACAATAGTATGTCATTGCATGTTTCCGGAAAATAATAATATATGATGATTCATGACCACATGGAATCAATACATGTTTTTTCTGTAATAAATGAGACAATATGTTGTAGGGAATGTCTCATTGATTTGTTCTTTAAGTTTATGGACTTAGTTTTGCCATTGCCATTGAAGCGACAGAATTAAATCTGTACACAGACAGATATTCTTTTAGGATGCTTAATTTCAAAGTTTAAGTTCACAAGGTAGGGCCTACACCAAATTTTGATCTTTCATGAAAATGATCATTAAGCGCCTACAAGTATTTATAGCATCAAATAGCTTTGTGCGCCTTTGGAAAATATGAAATATGTGCTTAGGAGCTGAATGCTGGATTAAGGTAGGGTGGGACCTGTGACATATCTTATAAGGGGCCCTAAATTATAAAAATACAAATAAAGATTAAAACACAGCTGCAAGGCCACCTTTTGACTTGCCCATTGGCCATTGCCCAACAGATGTAAAGGAGCTGCTGGGCCTAATTACGGTAAAACTTCTAAAATTTAGAAGGAAAAAAAAATAATTACTTTTGGAAATGAGTGATCTTTGAAAAAGTTAGAATTTGAAATTTTAGAAATTGCCCCCAAAACGTCAGTGAAAAATT
>JAUELE010056244.1:0-15696 GCA_031471655.1 Diodora aspera
TGGTGCCCTTTGTACCAACCGTAGCATTATGGTTGAAATATTACCCCCTGCTACATTAAATCACATTCACTCACTCACTTCGCCGAGTGCTATGAGAGAAGCGCCACATGATTGGACGCAAGCTTTTGCTATGGAAGCTTCACTGATTGGTCAAAGTGCCCGCCTCGAGACGATCGTTGTGTTATTACAAATCAGAAAAATTTATCAAGATTATTTTTTAATACCGGAATAATTTGTTGCCATGATGATTTATTGAAATGGGAGAAGACACTGAGACTGCAACATAATTTGTTTTACGTGGGAATACATTTCCTTGGAAAAGTAGCTATTCTGCTACCGTTGCGGTCGAGTCCCGTTCGGGATTTGAACCCGCGCCCTCAGGGTCAGGCACCAATTGCTACACCAAAGATCAGCGATGTGCACCACTGAGATTGGCTCCAAGATCCTTTTGTGAAATGGGGTCCTAGTGGCTTAAAGAGATATTTACATGTTCACCCATTCAATTTTAGTGTTCCTGAATGTTACCACTCAGTTCTGCGAGTCAATAGGCTGAACTGGACTTCGGCTCAAATTAGACTTTGGCTCAAATTAAACAAATCGGAGAATTCAACAACTCTAATTTAGATATATTATGTTGCAGATAATGCCTGGTGGACTCAATCCTTCTGCTCCTCCAGCTTCGGGCGTGTTTGTCTCAAATCTGCGACTGTGCAATGCATCATGGGATGGAACTCATGCCACTCTCACAGAACCCATTCCTGGTTGTCGAGAAACTGAAGATCTGCCACCAGTATGGTTCAAGCCGGTGGACAGCACAATTAGGACGGACATTAAAAGTGACGTATTTCGATGTCCTCTTTTCTTGTCATCCAACCCGGAACTTCACGGTGGTCCTCGGGTTGTGTATCACATTGCCATGCCAACAACTGCAGACCCTGGACTTTGGGTTCAGAAACACGTCTACATCCACTCAACAGTATTGGACCCTTCTGTATGATGTTACTATTGAGTTAACAACATTTGTTCAAATGTTTTATCACCAGATTTTGGATCAAGTCCTTAAATTCTAAATAGCAATTCTGTGTACAGAAGTATTAACAGCTGCGGACCTGCACAAAAAATACTGCTTTGAAAATGTGTATGTGAAACTTGTCCTCAGACCAAACACACTGTTTTAACATAATGAGGGTTTTTTTTGTGGGCCACAAAACGTTTTCTCTCCAAGACAGGTCTATGAATCGGCAGTGCTGTCTTTCCACAAAGGACAAAATTGCAGGCATTTATTTTTGCTCTGAGGAGGTTGGGCAGTCACAAGTCCATTTGGGTAATTTTGCCACTTTGGACAATTTTGCTCGCAGGGGACAAGAAAATGTTTGCTGCTTTTTATAACTGTTGTTTTGAACAGCCAATAATGTTGCAACCTAAAGATCTGTCAAACATGAGTGAAGAAATGGGAGATTTGCAGGCAGCAATCCACAGACTCCTCTTGCCCAAGCTCCACATTCTTTAAACCAGAAATACTGTTGAATGTTTTATGGGATGCAAATATGCTCACTTGCTGGAACAGTATTTAGGGACCGAAAGTTTAAATTTATGCGTAATATTTGTTCCTGTACAGTCTGTGATATCTCTTTCCTGTTTACAGGTTATCATGTAGACAGATATAAACTGCTTATATTATGTTCCGTCCATAATTTGATGCAATTGTTTTATCCATACCATTTTTCGTGAATATGTATAAATAACAAAGGAGATGTTACACACTGATTTACTTTTTAAGATACATTCCTAATTCTCTCCAGTGGGTCCTTTTGTACTGAATTTAATGAAGCCCGTTTTGTAAATAAGTATTTCCATGTATACTACTCGAAGAAATTAAGGGTCAACCGGATATAGGCATAAACAAGTATGATCAATTTTGCTGTTTGAAGGTTTGCCGGAACTAGTCATAGGATGTTTTCATACAGTATTGTTACAAAAAATTAACATTTACCTTTAATGTCAGGTGAAAATTTAATGCTGAAAGTTATTGAATTTTAGAAAAATTTGCTTCTCATGAAATGTTTCTCAAAAAATGAAATTCATGATGTGTCGGCACATGCAGTATTTCAGGATTGTCACTGCACGCATTGGCATGTGACAATAATATATTGTCACCACTTTGCTTGCCCCTAAACTTATTTAAAGTAGTATATAACTGAGTCTGCAATAGGGTAGAAAACAAAGTATTCATGTACGGTACGAAGATTGACCAGAAGAAAAAATCATTAATATACACATGTAAAAGTTGAAGGTGAAGAGAACATCAGTTTAGATTGCAAACTTAATGCTCAACAGAGAGTAACTTGCAATCCAATTAATTTCACTTCAGAATTGCTTCTTGTGCTACGTATCTTGAGTGAGCATGGTGTTAACGAGACAAAATGTCAGTCATATTGCAGCGTGGCTTCATATCTTGAAAAGTATAATGTACCTTATTTTCACAGATGGAGGAGACATGGGTCATGGGAAGAAGAAGGTCGACCATGTAGTTGCTGTGTTCACGTCTCAAGCCCTCCGCGCAGTCACTGCAGATGTACAGAGGTGGAGGAGTGTTCCCAGACTGGATGGACAGAGCCGGGTTGATGCACATCTGCAAAATTGTAAAATATTATTTCAATCAAACATCAGCATAAAAAAACCCAGTTCAACTGACCTCAGTTGGTTTTATACCAAGAAGAATATTCTTCTTTTTGTTGAAATCAGACTGACCTACCGACTTGAAATTTTAAAGAGGTGTATTTCTTTAAGGAAGATATGATAATGAGCTTACCTTAATAGCTTGACAGTTTTTGGAATTCACACAATCTTTTCTCTGACAAAGCACTGGCGGCCAAGCTGCAACAAGAGTAACATCTCTCAGAGATAACCTTAGTTATCACTCAAAAAGCAAATGCTTACGGTACAAGCTTGAACTGAGCTTCTTCATAACAGCTTAAATATAAACCAAATTTTGTTCCTCAAACTTTACAATCAATTATACACAAAACTCACATCAATTCTTTACCTAAAAAGTCACAAGATATGGAACCATAAATGGCTCAAAAACATATGAATTGAATTTGTAGACACAGCAAAATTTGAAATATGAACCTCTGAAATTAATCAATTTGCTTTTGTTGACTTAATCTTTGGATATATGTTGTTTCTTAAACGTCTGCTCAGAAAACATTAATGTTTGGCAATGAAACTAACATTCAGAAACAGAAGACAAATGGAACTATTTTAGGTTATATCCCCTTTTTTAAAAATTAAATGTCACATACAAATACACACCACCCAACATAAATTTAGATTAAACAAAAAAAACAACAACAGTTATTAAAACTGCTAAAAATAAAACCACAATTACAGACAATATCACATCAAGTTTACCTGTAAACTCCATCCCTTTGTAGCATTTACAGAAGCAATAGATTAATAAATAATATTTATATACTCCATCTTAAACATTAACAGCTATTTCAACTGGTTTCTTAAAACAAAATGTTAATGGTTTACAATAAAACTGAGAGCGGATTGGTTATTGGTAGCACTTGTAATGAATGGCTCTTTGGTCACTGAGAGATGGGTTAAAGCTGTGACTGGTAATACAATAGATGATGTGCCACTGGGGCCCTGAATCAGCTGCAGGCCTAGAGATTTGTTATTTGAAAAACAAACGGAAAACTAATCTCCCTGAATCCTCAGCTGGTCTAGGGATTGACTATCCGAAAAACGAATGAAAAACAAATCCCCCTGAATCTGCTGCTGGCCTAGGGATTCGTTATTTTAAAAACAAATAACAAATAACCAATCCACTGCCAACTTCAACTCACCAAAACTGAGATGTGAACAAAATACCTTACAAAACTGAATAATGCAACAATTAAACAAATAAGTACATTGTTCTAATCTGTTAAAAAGTTATGATATCTTGTGAGCAAATTTTAAAACATGTATATTAATGTAACACAAATTATCCATACACTATAACACCGGTATACAACAAGTATTATACAACAGCTGCATCATCAGTACTCACCACAGTACTTGTAATGAATACCTCTTCGGTCACTGAGAGATGGGTTGAGCTGTGGCCAGTAATAAAATAGAAGATGTGCGGCTGGGGCCCTGGCAGATGGGGGACCATAGGCTATGATACTGAGAACATCCTGAAAAACAGATCATAATATATAAATATAATAGGATAAGCCTAAAACTTCACTTATATATTCCTTTATGTTACCAATCACTGTACAATATTCTTCAGTTTGGCGTCAAGTAAACCTGCCAGTTTGGGGTTACTCTTAAGTCGCGCCAAAAGGGGGGTGGGGTGGGAGTGTGTGTGGGGAGGGGGGGAATGTGGTTGGAAAATGCTTAAGAGATAATTGCAAGAAAGCAATGCCCATGAATCAATTTGCTTGACCCCCTGTTGGGAATCTCAGACCCTGTATCAAGGAATTCCTAGTGCCACACCTGCCCTAATACCAGAGTTTATCAAACACTATGAAGAATGATATCAAATTGGTTGTTTTCTAGCTGGGCACTAACACCCAAACTGAATTGGTCATTTCCATCAATGATATGTCTGTAAAGGCATACAATTTAAACATTTTAAATAACTGTGCAAACATAACTCACCTTTACGATTTCTTTCTTCATGCTCATAAAACATTCAAGGATCTGTGAATGAAATGCTGAAAGAAACAAGCATGATAATCTAAAGTACCAAACATGAAGTCTGACAGCAAGAAACATTCAAAGAAAAGCATGTGAAACCTGAAAACATCTATTAAGGCGGATCCAGAGGTGTCTCAGTGAATGAAGTTGTACACAATATTAATATCTATTCATCAAATTTAAAAGAATCTTATATTCTCGACATTTCAGTGCATACCTCCATTTTCTGTATGTTGGAACACCATTGTTATAATGGCTGCTGCCGACTCGCTTGCATATGTGGGTTCTGGGCAGCCGTCATATCCCAGGGTCATCGGCAGCAAGCGAGTGCAGAGCAGGTCAATCGTGTCCTTGTGGAGTGTAGGCGGGAAGATGGCCAGGGTGGTAGCTACAGTGTAGGGAAGGGAGTCCAGCAGATCGTGTTCCAGGAATGGAACCAGCCAACCAAGAACATTCAAAACAGCTTCTCCTACATTCAGCGCTGTAAAAAAGTTTCAATAAAAGTTAAAGCCATATGTGCTATTTATTAGACTTTTGCCAACACCGTTAAATTGCTTAAAAATATGCAATGGCAGGGGCTGATTATTATTCATGGAGTTTTAGCGCCTTTCCCAGCTCTGCAGGCAAAGCAGAGAGGAGTATCACTGAGGTTCACTTTTCCAGAATATGTCATCTGAAATAGCAAAAGAGCTTCAAACTACTCTCCTAGAAACGTTAAGGACAGTGATTCAGTCTCCTTAACGTTAAATGCAAATGAGGTGTATTTAATTCATAATAACTAAGGAGAACAATAGTTTATGCACCGTGATGAAATTTAAGGAGCGCTAAGGGCAGCGAGTGCAAGTGCAAGCTATAGTATGACATGTCCTGGTTTTCTGTGTTTTCACTCTTGACAAAATTCAATGAATTTAACTAATAAATTATCTACAAATGGAAGTATTACAGATCACTAGCACTTCCGAGAAGTCCAGACTGGATAAAATAGCCATACAAACCTACATTTCCTAGAGAATTGGTAGATATACTGATGTGGCATGGCCTATGTGCCCTTAATACCCATGTGGAAGCTGCACATGTTTGCTCTGGTGGACCTACAGCTAAATAATTGGAGTGAGAAGTGGTGTCCTCATGCTAAGTCTGACGATAAAGATCAATACTTTACTGCTATGTGTTTTAGGCCTTGAATGACCCTTCTAAACAAGATCACATCAAAACCAGGATCTGGGGCAAGCCCCATGACAACCTTGTCTCAGACCAACTCCCGGTCGTAACAATCTGATTACCTCCCTTTTTCCATTGCAGGCTAGAGAACTATCCAATTAAATTTTACCTTCATAGTGGCACTGGCTCACATGCAATCTGAGAGCTTCATAAAGGTTGGAACAATAGATTTGAATGCAGGGATGTCAGCAGACTTTAAAAAAAAAGAGGAAAATCCTAATGCAGCATAAAGGGTCAAATGCAAACCCTTTGCTTTCCTAGGGGGGTCTGGGGGCTGCCCCCTTTCCCCCCCCCCCCGAAAAAAAAATATTTAAAATAGGATAACATTTCATGCAATTGCAATTTGGTGCATTTTCACACAATACAAATGTAGTAGTTAGCCAAGTACATATCCGCGTCTTATATTAAGTTGGTCTGTTAGTAACTATCTGGGAATTTGAGCTCGTCAATGGTTGCATTTTTCAAATATTTTTTTTAAATACTTCGAGTGAGTCCCCATCAAAAATACCGGCACACATCGATTCCTTAATACTTTCATCACAAATCTATCTACCTGTCATATTGATAGTCAAAATCTTCATATAGTTATCCTCTCTGAAAGCATCAAATTTGGACTTCTCGATACCGAAAGCCGCCATTTTGTTTTGCATACGGACTTGTCTTCCTATCTACACAAATTTTGCAATACGCAAAACCTGGCTTGGATATTTTCTTGATTATAAAACTGAGTTTAGTTTTGTCTATTTCCGTATACAGCCACGACCATCGCCAAGGATTCTTAATTCCTGCATCAATTTTCGTCACATCAGATTTCCGATCAACCATGGCTTTTCTCAGTGCCACCATTTCATGAACTTTGAACCATAAACTCCTCGCAATGCCTTTCGAATCTGCACAATAACATGCGCTAATTGCGACGCCAACCGCCAGTGTGTTGAGTTTGATTTAAAGCAAAGGCCAGGGCACTTCCTGCGGCCCTCGTAAAATCCGGACAGTAGTTAACTTCAATCGCGTTCGTTTTAATTTTTTTTTTTAACCGGATATCTATTTTTCCCCGCTGAATACATTTCACAAAAACGTGATTTTCCGCGTTTCCGTGGAGATTTCACATCCCTGACTCTGTAACTAGGAGTAACCTCAGTTTTAAGATGATTGTCATCAATCTCTCGTCATCACAACTGAAGACACCTTTTCTAAGCCGAATGATAGAACTCTGATATAGGCAACTGTTGAGGCAGACCGATTCTTAGGCTTCCATAATGCCATTCCATTTCCAGGGCCCGTTTAAGTATTAGATCAAAATATTACAAGACGACATTTGATTTACGGTAATTTTCATAGTACCTTCATGTCAACCTAATTGAGTTCATTCATCTCATTCTCAATCATATTTAAACCTATTCGCCTCTCATTTTAACCCTTTTATACAGCCAATGATTTACTGGTAGCTCCTCAGACACACCGAAGAACCCCCCCCTCCAATGGATTGCCACCCTGAGCTTTTAAGGGTTAAGGAAGGGTTAGTTAGTTTATGGGTACTGTTTGAATTATAATGTGACTTTTCGAGGAGGTAAATCAGTTCTGCATTGGCTCCAAAAATCATTTCCTATGAAACAGATCTATGAGAGAATCTGATTAAAAATGACCTTTCAGAAAACATGACAGCAACGAAGGCTAATGCAATAATGAGACTGATATCATTAGCCGGGCACAGATGGAAGATCATGTTAATTAAACTCCAGTGTCAGCATACAATAACACCCATGTTATCATACACTACACAAGCATAATATGACAGGGCATGAGTGATTTTACGTTAAACTTTTGTACCGACTTTTCTGCAATCTCTCAGCAATGTCACTACCCACTCACCTAAATTAGTGTCAGGATTTTATCAAAGATGTTACTTCAAACCTCAAGATCTATGTTAATGATTCCTTCTGGCCACAGAATTATGCAAGAAACATTACGTCAAAAGCAGTTGAGTTGAAATGATGTTTTCCGTTGCAAGGGAAATATTTCAGCCATAACGCAACGTGATGTGCACAGTGCTCATTGAGTGGAAAAGGAATCGATAGAAAGAAAAGTGGGTTACTGAGGCCCTATTCTATCTCAGTGACACCAAGTCACTCCCCGGAAACCCAAAAGGGATACGTCAAAAGCAGAATTACTCAAAAATTCTCCTCCCCCGACAACAGTTCACAAGTTTTACTGTAAAATTCAGAAGCTGATTTTATGCATTATAATTCCATCCACTATCTTCCATTGAATTTCTCTCCTCTAAATAATTGCTTTGTCAATAATCCACCAAATTGTTGGTTTTTCTTTAATTTCTTTCAAGTTAATGTCTACTATAGTTATATCCATCATGTGGAGTTGCGTTCTCGGTCAGAAAAGGATTTAGTCCAGGACAGAGCCAAATCCTACCTAAAATCTTGCAAGCATGAGGTAAAAGCTTGTAAATTACTTAATTGTAAAAATATTTCTGTGACAATGTAAAGACTGCATCAAGTGCAGAAAGAAAGCCAGAACGCATCAATTACTATATGTACTGCTCTCCAAAAACATGAGAGTACGACTCTCAGACCTTGTTTAAAGTTCACGCCCACCCACAACCTAAATCCTGCATTTTCCCTGGTAAGTGTTTTATTTTTTTTATGTTGTATTTGTAATTGTCTTAAATTCAAATATTTACCGCACAAAGCTTCCATGACTCTCTTAGTTACTGAAAGTTAAACAGTCAAAAGTAACACGTATAAAAACCATAAATACAAAAGTATTAGGGTTCAGCACCCAAAATGGATGTCAACCATGACTGCCGGAGTATTTTCTACAAAACACACATTAATCTTAGAATTCAATCACAAATCATTATTAGATTCACTTAAGTGACACTGATTTAATTATCAAATAAAAAGTCTTAATCTGTTTGTTATCACAGTGCATGAGCTTTTAAACAGATGCCTTCTGGCATGACCGATAACACTGATGTTTTCCTTTTCCAACTTTGGAGTAACAGGGGTTCAAGAATTTGAAAAAAAAGGACTTGCCCAAGGGCAAGTGGCAAATAAAAATTTAGTTGCCCACCTTCTAAATCCACTTGCCCGATCCAGTGCACCCGATTCTGAATAAAGTTTAAGAAATGACTTAATCGAAGGATATTGACGGCAATACGAACAAGACATTGTGTCGCGTTTATCATCGTAGATTAACCACGGTCATTTTAATTTACCTAGCCACGACTTTTGAAACTTCCGCATACGCTTTTCACTATCATATCGTTTATCTTTTGAACTTGACTCAGCATCATCGGCTTTTTCTCTTTTCACAGCCTCTGAAAAAATCTTTTTCTGTGACATATTGTCTACGTTAGTTACAAGACAGTGTCGTCTGCTTAGGTCGAACCCCTCGCTCAAAGATAGCACATGATTCAACAGAATGTTACGATTGGTTAAAAAGTATCATAGTATCCCTCTCGACAATGAATACTATTGGATAAACTGCCCTGTCTCAGCATATCCAAACTGTTAATGATACACCTTGTCGAAATAATCCTTAAAGTCTAGAGCCCCGAATGTGCATAATTATTAAAGAAGTTAAAGGAGGCTAGTACTCTGTAAAATCTCAATAGGCTGTTATCGCACGCCAGCCGTTTCGATTCTAGTACGTATTTTGCAAATATTTATTTACTTGCCCACGGACAAGTAACTTAGACAGATTTACTTGTCTGAGGCAACAATTCACTTGTCCCAGGCGTCGGGCAATGCAATTCTTGAACCCCTGAGTAAGCTTACTGAGATGAAAGAGAGGTGCTCGGATTGGACTCGAACCACAACCGGCAAGACTGACAGATTGCTGGGCCGACGTGCTAACCACTGCGCCATCCCGTGCCCCATATTCAGGTATGATCAAGATACCATTTTACAATATGTTCCTCCCCCCACCCCATAATTCATCAGATATCGATCCCAAATAATCATAAAACATCATGCATATTAATGAGTTCAGCATGAATTGGGTTCTTCTGTCCCATGCAAGGTAAGAAGCACAAATTACTAGGTTTGTGCAGAATTAGGTTATTATTTTTTCATTTGAAACTTTCATGCACATGTCACTAAGTTTAGATGACATCATGAGTTGGAGTTTTATAAAAACGGGACAAAACAGTTTTGTCCAAAAAAGAAAGATGCCCCTTCACTTCTTTTTCCTACAAACATGAGTTTACAGCCTTTACAGATAACATCCTTCCTACGAAGCTCAGAAGAGCAATACCAAAAGTAATTCAAACATTCTATTTAGTAATTCAATTTTCCCAATCAAAAGTGTACTTAATTGCAGCCTCAAGCCACTTAGTGTCAAGCAGATATTACATAAACTTTCATTACAGACCGAAAAATATCCAAGATAAAGAAACCATGCACTCAGGGCAAAACGATCAGATTGTATGAAAGAATGTTTCTGATTTAAACATGGATTTTTGCAATCTTTCAATCACATCACTACATTGCCAAAATAATAACATTCAATAAGAGAGTGAGTGAATCTGGTGTTGAGACCATATTTTGACATTGCAAGGGCAATATTTCAACCATACCCTAACATGAATTGCAAATTTGTGCGCGCAGAGGGAAGATTGTTTATCCAAAAAAGTTTGATGGAAAGAAAAGTGAAAATAAAAGATTCCCATTATGTTTACCTTGTACAACAAGCATTTGGTTACTGAGATGCTATTCTTCTAAGCAGGGGTTAAAAAATCTTCAAGTCCGAGGTCACTGACCCATGGAATTTAGCTTTTGACTTACAAGCATCGACAGCTGTAAGTCTGATGATTTGAGTTGTTTAATTGATGATTTGTCACTTTATTTACTTAGAATCTTGTCCACTGCCCATTCAGCATTAATAATGAGTACCGAAAATTACTTTTTCTCCATTTTCTCTTTGATAGTATTAAAAGATACTTTGATGTTGTCTTTTGATTTTTGTCTTACCAAGTTTAGGACTGGACTTACCCTAAATTAGCTTTTACTTATGAAAATAAATAGCTTTAATCCTGACTTACTAGGGGCCAGAAAATACTTTAACCCCTGCTAAGTAACACTGTGTCCCTCCCCTAGAAGTCTAATCAGGTCAGCGAGTCTGGATTTACCACTTGGCAATCTTTAAGTCACAACATCACACTAGTATTCCAGTCAGAATGTCACACTGACCCACAAGCTGACGGCCAGTCACCCAGGCAAGATTCAAACCCAAAATCACCAAGCCTGACACTGTGGGATTATTGGGCTGACATGCTAATTATTGTGTTATCCGATGTCCAATCTTAAATGAACTTGATTTTAGGACAGTATCAATCATGAACTGTTGATCTCCAGCTTGTTTCATTGAAAACAGTTCATGATCTCTTTCCAAAACTTACCAATTTCTGACCAGTTTCAGGAAGCATTTATCAGACAGGAATATTTCACAACAAAACTGACACTGAATTTCAAAGACTAGATTGCTTCATACTTAAAATTATTTCTTTTGGTGAACAAGGGTTGTGCTTAAATTCAAATCTTGACTTGTGTCATAACAACCAACATAAAGACCACACCCTGATATCTTACATAGCAGGAATATGACATGGTCTCCCATTACTAACCAGTGAGTACCAAGCAATGAACTGCAGTTTACATACCAAATTCTTATATGTCTTGTACCTTTCTACAGAGATCGATACCTTTGACAGCATCACGAATTTGGTTGGGAAACGCTGTCATTTTTGAAGTTGGTCGACTTTTAATGATCCCTTGAATTTCTAACACTCAATGAAATAACTTCGTAAGAAGCAGTAACTTAATTCACTAACTGTATATTTGTGAGCTTGTGGTCATATTTAGATGTTCGCTTTGGCAGATACTCCACTCCGAAAGATGTAGTTTTGTGATTAAAAGCTCATTAAGCTACCGGCCTAAATCGTTCAGTAGCCCAAACGACCCACACAACATTTTGACAGGCGACCGAATTTTAACTGAGATTTAAAAGAAAGACACATATGAAATCAGCTTCGAGAAAATACTTACATGGACAATGAACAGCCTTGATAACTTTAAAGGCTGTTTATAGCTAATGACCGGTTCAAATAATCCCTCTGTCCGCTAAACTCCAAACATTTGACTCAACTTTCCCGAAGTGGAAATGGCGAGAATTTGCGAAGTGCATTCTGGGATAGAATAGGATTTACCATACAACTATTTATAAGCTTCGACTCACACAAGAGAACGTCTCCTGCGCATCCTCTGACCTTATTTCTGTAATCCCTACATGTAGGCCCGGATCTGGGGAGAGGAGGAAGGGGAGGCACTGGGGAAACGTGCCTCCCTTTAGCTCTCCCTTTTATGGGGGCTATGTTAGCAGCAAACCGACCCCTAACATATTATGAAAACTGTGAAATACATTTATGCAGCAAATGCACCATATTGCATGCTATTTTTTCAAAATTTCCCAGGTGAGCGTACCACTGGACGCCCATACAAAGTAAAATCGTCCATGAACTATGTTGTGCACCCCTTTACACAAATCCTGGACCCGGACCTGACATGTCAACTTATACAGAATACGAACTATACGGATTTCCCCAATTTAAATTGTTTTCGGATGTAAATCATGTATACACATTATGAAAACTTTGTTCAAACGTTATTGCATTTCTAGAAATCGTATTATTATTATTATTATTTTTTTATTTTTGTTGTTGTTGTTGTTATTGCTATATTCATTTTTTTTAAACTGCTACTTCTCTTTTTTATTACCCGGATGTATTATTGTCACCCGGATGTATTATTATTATTATTATTATTATTATTACGCAAAATTCCAGTGCAAAGCTGCTCTTTTGTGTTTTCACTGTACTGGCTGTAAGTCATATATATCGGAAATGTTTTGTCTAACGTTTGATTGATAGAAGATCAAAGTGGTGCCAGAATCTGAGCAGGGAACGTTTGCTATTTTTTCTGTGTGGTCGATCATCTTTGAATGGTGTGTTTTTGTGTTTGTCGTTGGAGAATGTTTTAAAATATATTCATTGCCGGGTAAGTAATTTTTATAAGAAGCTAAAATTCGCATATAAAATACTTGCAACATTAGTCTTTCCGGGGCAATTGTTATAAAAAAATTGGGAACACTGGGAAAAGGCTTATTTGTGACCGTGAAATTAGTCGACCTCGGACAACTCGATATCAATCGAGGGAATTGAGTCACTTGTGCAAACTTTCCCCTCAAAATCGAGAGACTTTCCGGCCCAAGTAGGCACCGAACCACAATTAATTTTCTTCTTTGTTTATTATTAGAAGGGGCAACTGTAGAGCTATATAGAGATCTACGCAACATTGCCGAACCGAAACACTGTATACAATCACATAGAGGGTGCATTCATAAGTGAGCAAATGGTATTTATTACTGGCCGTGACCTGCTCGTTTTTCCGCGAAAGGTTGAGACGACATTATTTCACTTGAAATAAACAAGATTTCACCAAAGTTCACAGCCTGCTAGCAGCTTCACTTGGCACATAACAAAATCTAATAAAATTGTATGTCACAGTTCAAAGTATTACATGCAAAAAAAAATCAACAACTGGGCAGATATTCCAATTTAAACTTAGAATGAGCAGTCGGTGCAATAAGCGGTCCGTTACCAGTGTAAACATCCGTTTCACGAACGTAAAGGGTGGTAACTGAGGCCAGTATGGACCAGGGGTGAAGCCAAATGGGGGAGGGAGGTTTGACCCCATCCGTAGGAGAAAAATATAGCAATTCGCCGGGGGGAAATTCGGAGAAAATGTGTGTATTTTATTATGTTATTTGAAAATGTGTGTATTTGTCGGGGACCTCAGCCCCCAAGTCGGGGAATTCCTGGCATCACCCCTGGTATGGACCCGCAGATATCATTCACCGGAAGTGAGGTCAAGGTCGGTTATAGGTCAACATGGAGGTTAGACAGATTTAGGGAGAGTGTGAAGAAGTGAAAGGTCGCTGGTGTGACACTTACTTGTAAACAAGTTACGTTTGTGGGGCTGAGCCACGTTAAGGGCAAAACAAGCAATCCCAAATAAAACCAAAAAAAATGTCAACTATAGATAGTCGACCTTTTTAGTTGCACACATTGCCTCTGTGTACATGTATAATGTAGCGAAATGGTAGAAACGCCACATTTTAAGATACTTTTTCGTATCCTAAGCTTCTAGCGCCTGTGCCAAAGATTACCGTTGGATTTTATGAATTTTTCCAAATTTCTGCCATAACTACTGATTTCTTGCATTAAAAAAAAAGTAAACAAAAATTCATTCCACCCCCTTTATTTTATCAAGACTTTCGATTAAAATAATTGATATATTTGTGACGCGTCTAAAACAACATAACAATAAAGTGCCTGTATTAAAAGTGTCTCAGTTCTATAAACAGAATATAAATTTCGATACCCTGTACATGCAATCGTAGCTACTCGTCTCTTTCCGTGACCAGGCAGAGCCAGTTCACGAAAAGAGACGAGTAGCTACGATTGACTGTACATGTAGATTATCATTTATGTATACTGACTTCCAAAAGGAACGATACAGACATTTTTTTTTAATATAGCCTTTACCAACTCCTATTTGTTGTTGTTGTGTTTTTTAAAAACAATTTCTCGGGGAGTAAGGGGGGAGAAGTGACGCCGTTCATAAAATGCTGTTACATTTGTGGAGCTCAGAAAATAGCTAACATTTGCTTGTTTTCCTTCAGTCGTCTTTAAATGTCTTGGTATAGTTTGTTTTGCGCGTCAGTATAGTTAATGAAATATGGCAGCTGTGTCGAGAAAGAAAGTGACCTAATACAATTTATTTGTTGTAAGTTAATTTGACATGACACTTGCTTGTAAACAAGTTTGTGAGGATGAGTCACGTAAAGGGCGAAAAAAACGTAATCCCAAATAAACAAAAGAAATGTCAACTATAGATAGACTCTTATTATGACGGAACACGCAAATAGAGAAAAAAATGCCTTCAAGAATATACTAAAATATAATTGACATTTTGCTGGACAAGTTCAATATGCTGAAAGTGGGTTTCTGTCTATAAATAGTAACATGTAAGCGATATGATAAATCAAAAACGTAACTGAACTTTACAAGCTAGATATCGACCCGTAAATTACATCACGACAAACAAGGAAGTGGAAAGACGACGTCATTGACAAGTGTGCCTTTCCGCTTTTGTCACCTGACACACTGACCCGTGCGATACTTGTAGGAAGAATGCACTGACAGAAAGACCTGCGTTCGAATCTAATCCTATTTTTGTTTTTAAAACAACTCTATAGCCGATTCTGAGATCATTCAGCCACTGAACATTTATAGCTGCATTTATCTGACTGGCAAAGTACGAATAACTAAAAAACTATTTATCATATCTATGTTTAAACATGCAAAATCGTTGTATATGGTAACTTACATGCGTGTATGTAGACCTAATAATAATAACTACTACTCCTACTACTACTATTACTACTACTACTACTACTGCTACTGCTACTATTGTACTACTACCACTCATTATTATTGTCACCTCATATATGGAGTTCTATAATAACAGTTAGACTAACAGTTTTATGGCAATAGCATTACGGTGAAACTTCTTGAAACTTTGATCTTGTCGAGTAGACTGAAGCTGATATTGTTCTAGCCTACCTTGATTTACAAAATCGTTTGGTGCATCTAAGAAACCATATTGTCTGTATTTCATTACTTCTCCAAATTATATT